>CABHPQ010167370.1:0-47927 GCA_902168405.1 Peromyscus aztecus
TGCTTTCCTATGGCTTGCTAATAGCTCTGACCCCCAGGCAACTTTATGTATTAACATAGAAATAACATTTTGGTACAAAAGAAAACATCACCATAACCTGCCTCCCTACATCTCAGGGAAGAACTGAATAGCCAAGAATAATGATGCATGTGTAATAGAATGGTATTATAGTTTTTAGGTATGTGTTACAATGTTTTTCAAATGTGGTACATATACAACACACAAAAAAATTAATTCTGAGGGTTTGCAAAAAGTATAAAAGGAACTTACATTTAAGACTTGAGTGAGTCCAGTAGGATGGAGAGGACTTTGTAGCTCTGGGTTTGTGTTCTTCACATCTACTCCAGCCCAACAGAATAATTGTATCTTAAATGTATGTTGAGAAACTGATGATGTGTGTGTGGCATGGCTTGCCTTTTTTTTTTTTTTTTTTTTTACATATTGAGTCATGTATTGCTTTCACTTTCCACTTTCTTTGCCCCCATTATTTGACATAATACTTCTATAGGAAGAATATTTTCTCGTGTAGGAAGAATATTTCCTTGTGTAGAAAGAGTGTTTCCTCATGTCGGAAGAGTATTTTCTTATTTAGGAACAGTATTTCTCTACACAAGGAGACACTGTTGAATTATTTGACTCATGGTGGGCTGCTCTTCTTATTTATATTGTGCCCAATGGCATAATGTTCCATCTAGAAGCTGTATGTCACCCAAGCAGTGATGGAGCTTTCCAAACAGTCACTTTCCAAAGTTATATGTGGCATTTGCTGTAAATTGTTGTAATTATGTCTAAGCTTTTTGGTTTGAAGGGACGGTACTGACACCCACAGACACTTTTCATTGCTTTTTCTTTCTTCCTATCACAGATACAAACTTAATTTTTATCTCCTGACTGAATATGACAGCTGTGTGGTTTCTGTTTCCCTGTGAACCCAATTAGTCTGTCTATGCTTCTAAGCATTTTTATTTTTTTTAGTATGTTCCTTTTCTTGCTTTCCTTTTTCCATCCTAAACAAGATGTTTTTCTTAGATCTCCAAGCTTGTCTGCTTTTCAAATTAGTAGGCTTTTTAGTCTACCTTCCTCTTCAGGGTCTGTTAATGATCACCCTCCTGTCTGTGCTCGGGCCTGATTTAATTTTTTCTATTCACAGATGCCTCAGAGTATTTGAGGTACATTCAATGGCTATTTAAAAGGAGACAAAATGATCCCAGTTGAGTCCCAAGATTGATTTTTCACTTTGTAAAAATTTACAAGAGCTTAATGTGAAACCTGAGGATGTAAGAGAACTAATTATTTCAGCTGGTAGTTTCATGAAGAGACTAAAACAGACACAATGAATAAATAAGAAGTCATTTCTAGGGAAAAATAAAATCTACTGATGCAGTAGAATTAACTAAAAATCATCATGTTTCATCTCCTACACCAGATTCATTTACCAAATATATATGAATGTGTGTGTGTGTATGTATGCTGACATATAACTAACAACCAGTGAGGTATGTGTCCATTTATCTTTGCACTATTAATTGAGACATCAATCAAATAAAATAACCAATAATTTATTTAGTATCCGTGCTAGTTGGTTTTGTGTATCAAATTGACACCAGCTAGAATCATCAGACAGGAAGAATTCTCAATTGAGAAAATGGATCCATGAAATCCGCTGTAAGATATTTTTTCAATTAATGATCAATGGGGGAGGGCTTAGCCCATAGTGCGCCATGCCATTCCTGGGCTAGTGGTCTTAAGAGAGCCATGGGCTGCAAGCTAGTAAGCAGCACCCCTCCATGACCTCTGTATCAGCTCCTGCCTCCAGGATCCTGCCCAGTTTGAGTTCCTGTCCTGACTTCCTTCAACGATGAATGACAATGTGGAAGTGTAAGCCAAATAAATTTTTCCTCCCCAGCTTGTTTTTTGGTCATGGTGTTTCATTACAATAATAGAAAACCTAAACTAAGGCAGTAACCAATAATTGATTGCTTTCCCTTTCCTTTAAATTGATGTTAGAATTTTGTGACATAGTTCACAAAAATTGGAATGTGAAAAGACTTTTAAAATTTAAAAATAAGAAGTCGTGGTAGAGCTGACAAACCATTGTTAATATGCCTATAAGATTCTTGAAAAGCATCCTGAAAAAACAAAAATAGTTGTCAAGCATGCAGCATCTACAACAAAACTAACACATCATTGAAATATATCACTCAGCTAGTTTTTCTTATATGTGTATCAATTAATTAAAAAATTTTTTCATAAAATTTTTTCCTTAGCAAAATCTCAGTTTTAGAAGTGGCTCAGTGTCTGAGTGGCTTCTCAGTGGCTCAGAGCACTGGCTTGTTTTTAAGAAGACCAGAGTTCAATTTCCAGTACCCACAGGGTAGCTTACAATAGGCTATGACTCTAGTTCAGGGATCAGAGGACCTCTCCTAGCCTCCACTGTGCATATGGTATACATATGGTACAAGCAAAACACCCAAACACATAAGCATTTTATAAACTTTAATTAAACAAATAAATAAAAAAGGAAGTCTGAATCAGTGGTTAAGAATGCTTCATTCATTTTAAAGGACCCTATCTAGCTCAGTTCCCTTAACACATACCAAGAAACTCTCAACTGCTTATAAATCTAGCTCCAAAAGATCCAATATCTTTTTCTGACTTCCACCTTTACATGCAGACATTCACTCACATCAATACATACACACACTAAATAAATAAATAATATAAATAAATCTTTTAAAAGAGAAAAGGAACTAGCCACAACTCTGGAGGAAGGTCCCTGCTTCCGCAGAAGCTAAGTCTGCAAGCAATCAGAACCCCAGGTAAGCTTTCAGCCTAGAGGCCCACAATACTTCCTCCATGCCCTCCTAGCCTACCTGTAACCACCCATCCTCTCCTAGTCACCATATCCTAACCCAAAAACTCAGGTGGAGGCCCCCTTCCCCACCAGAGGCCACACAGTCCAGTGGAATCCCAGGTATGCTGCTTGCCTGTGGATCATCCCCACTAATTCAGTGCCTGCCCAGTTCACCCCCGATATTCCCATCATCATTTCCTGGCTCTGAACTTCAGCAGAGGCTTCCTGCTTGATAAGAGGCTGTGCCTGCCAAAAAAAAACCACATGTAGCACACCCAAGTGAGCACTGTCCCCACTCAGTGCCCACCCATTCTACCCCCAAGTACCCCACCACTCCCCATAACCATATCATGGCTCCAACATCTTTAGAGAACTTGGTTGAACTAGGGGCCACACCTGACACAAGTACTCCAGCCTCCAACTCAAATTGAAACCCTCTGCATAGACAAAGGTCAACCAGCCATCAGAAGTCCATCCCACAACTCTGATGAAGATCCTCCACTCAAGCACAGGACACTCTGGCCAGAAGACCAGAGACAAACCAGAAACCAAGGAGGAAAACACCCATCCAACAAAGACAGCTCAGAAATCAGCACCTAGACCTAAAATTATCCTTGCAGCCTAGATGACAGTGTAAGAACACAATTAGTAACAGCCAGGGCAATATGTAACCACAAGAGCCTAGCTTTCCTAGTACAGCAAGTCCCGAATCTTCCAACACAGCTGAAGCACAAGAGGAGACCTTAAAACCAACTTTATGAAGGTGACAGAGAAAGCCAAGATATGACTAACAAACAGTTGAAGAAAATAAATAAAACTGTTCAAGGCCTGAAAATGGGAATAGAAGCAATAAAGAAAACACAAACGGAGAAAATTATGGAAATGGAAATTTTAGGCAAGTAAACATGAACTACAGCTACCAGCATCTCCAATAGAATACAAGAGATAGAAGAGAGAATTTCAGGCATTGAAGGCAGATAGAAGAAAGAGATACATTGATCAAAGAAAGTGTTAAATCTAAAAAAAATCCAGACACAAAGCATCCAGGAAACCTGGGACATGATGAAAAGATCAAACCTGAGAATAACAGGATTAGAAGAAGGAGAAGAATCACAGTTCAAAGGTTCAGAAAATATTTATAACAAAATCATAGTAGAGGGCTGGAGAGATGGCTCACAGGTAAGAGTACTGGTTGCTCTTCCAGAAGACCTGAGTTCAATTCCCAGCACCCACATGGCAGCTCACAACTGTCTATTGCTCCAGTTCCAGGGGATCTCGCACCCTCACACAGACATATATGTAGGTAAAACACCAATGCATATAAAATAAAAAAATCATAGTAGAAAATTTTCCTAACCTAAAAAAGGACATGCCTATAAAGATACAAGAAGGTTACAAAATAGCAAATAGATTGGAACAGAAAAGAAAATCTATTCAACAAATAATAATCAAAACACTAAACAGAACAAAGAAAAAATGTTAAAAGCTGCAAGGGAAAAGGCCAAGTAACATATAAAGGCAGACCTATTAGAATTACAACTGACTTCTCAATGTTGACTTTAAAAGCCATAAAGGTCAGGACAAATGTTGAAACAGTAGGTTTAACATAGTAACAATACTCATTTTACCAAAAATAATCTACAGATACAATGCAATCCCCACCAAAATTTTAACACAATTATTTCCAGACCTTGAAAGGACAATAGTCAAGTTCATATGTGAAAACAGGATAGCTAAAACAATCCTGTGTAATAAACACTGCATGGTACTGGCACAAATAAAGCCATGATGACCAATGGAATAGTATCTAAGACTCTAGTAAATCCACCTCAATCACCTGATTTTTGATAAAGAAGCCAGAAATACACAAATGGAAAAAAGAAAGTATCATCAACAAACAGTGCTGGTCTAACTGGATATCAGCATGTAGAAGAATGCAGATTGTTTCTTACCCTGCACAAAACTATACTCTAAGTGGATCAAAGACCTCAACATAAAACCAGATACACTGAATCTAATAAAAGAGAAAGTGCAGAATAACTTTTAATGCATTGTCACAGAAGACCACTTCCTGAACAGGACAAAGATAGCCCAGGAACTAAGAAACAACAATTAATAAATGGGACCTCACAGAACTGAGAAGCTTCAGTAAGGCAAAGGACACCTTCAATAGGGCAAATCTGCATGCAGCCTACTAGAAAAGGTTTTGACCAAACCTACATTTAACAGAGGGCTAATATCCCAAACATATAATGAATCAAGAAACTGGACTTTAACAAACCAAATAATCCAATTTTAAAATGGGGGTACAGATCTAAACAGAGAATTCTCAACAGAGGATTTTCAAATGGTAGAAAAATAAAGACATGTCCAACATCCTTAGCCATCAGGAAAATAAAAATGACTTTTAGAATCAATCTTACACCCGTCAGAATGGCTAAGATAAAAAACATAAGTGACAGCTCAAACTGGAGAGGATGTGGCGCAACATTCCTCCACTGCTGGTGGGAGTGCAAACTTGAACAGCCACTATGGAAATAATTATGGCAGTTCCTCAGAAAATTTGGAATGGATCTACCTCAAGACCCAACTATACCACTCTTGGGCATACACCCAAAAGATGTTCCCTCCTACCACAAGGACATTTGCTCAACTATGTTCATAGCAGCTTTATTCATAGTAACTGGAAACTGGAAAGAACCTAGATGCTCCTCAAGTGAAGACTAGATAAAGAAAATTTGGTACATTTACACAATGGAGTATTACTCAGCTGTTAAAAAAAAAGACATTGTGAAATTTTCAGATAAATGGATGGAACTAGAGAAAATCTTCCTGAGTGAGGTAATCCAGACCCCCCAAATCAAACATAGTTTGTATTCACTTATTAATAGATATTAGCTGTTAAGTAAGGGATAATCATGTTACAGTCCACAAACCTAGGTAGATTAAGTAACAATGAGGGCTCAAGTGGGAAACATAGATGTCCCTGGGAAGGAGAAACTGAATAGATTTTTGTTGGTGGTCTTGGGAGTGGATGGAGATGGGAACAGGTGGAGGTGTGGAGAAAGAGTACAGGGAGAAATGACTGGAACTGTTTAGCATTTAGAGGGTGATCTAGAAACCTAGATTCTATAGGAGTGACCCTAGTGAAGTTTCCTAGTAATAGCAGAGATAGTGCCAGAATTGACCATCTTCTACAATCAGGCAATGCTCCTAACAGTGGGTCAAGGACATCAATCCAACCACAAAACTTTTGACCTACAATATACCCTGCATGCAACACGTGCTTGGGTAACAGTGGCACAGAGCTTGTGGAAGTGGCCAACCAATGACTGGTTCAACTTGAGGCACATGCCAAGAGAGAAAGCCCACACCTGACACTGCCTAAATTGCTGGGAACCAGATTCAGGACAGAACAGAGAATGAGGATAGAACCAAACAAAACTGACAATAAAATATATATGTAAAAGTCAAAGAAATCATTTCTAATGATATTCTTCTTTACTTATTGATCAGTGCCTAGCCCAATTTTCATCAGAGAAGTAGTATTAAGCAATTGATCTAACAGATGCAGAGACTCACAGACAAACACTAGATGGAACAAGGGGAACCCCACAGAAGACAGGAAAGATTGTAGAAGCCAAAGGGATGGAGGATACCTCCATCTTGAGAATATGGCCAGCAGAATCAACTAAGAAGACCTCATAGGAGCTCACAGGGACTGAAGCAACAAACGTGGACCCTGTATGTGTCTGGACTAGGTATCTGCATATATGTTATGATTGTGTAGCTTGGTGTTATTGTGGGACTACCAACAATTGGAGTGTTGGGGGAGTATCTCTGACTTTTTTGCCTGCACTTAAGACTCTTTACCTCCTACTAGGTTGCCTTATCCAGCTGTTGGGGAATATTATTTTAAGGTGTGTTACTTTTCTTTATGTTGCATTTATTTAACGCTGTGAAGCTGTGTTATTTTGTCTGTCTAAAACACCTGATGGTCTAATAAGGAGCTGAACAGTCAATAGCAGGGCAGGAGAAAGGATAGGCAGGGCTGGCAGGAAGAGAGAATATATAGAAGGAGAAAACTGGGAGGAGAAGAAAAGATCAAGGAAGAGTAGCCAGAGAAGAAGACTCCAGGGGCCAGCCACTCAGGCTATACAGCAAGCCATGGAATGAAATTAAGATTTACAGAAAAGTAAGGGAACAGGAAAAACCCCAAGGCCAAAGATAGTGGGGATAATTTTAAGTTAAGTAAAGCTGGCTAGAAATAAGTCTAGCTAAGGCCAGGCATTTATAATTAAGAATAAGCCTTTATGTGTGATTTATCTGGGAGCTGGGTGGCAGGCCTCCTAAAAGAGTAAGAGGCAACAACAACATCCAGCCTTGATATGAAGGTCTGTGTCTATTGTAACTTGTTATCCCATGTTAGTGGATATCTGTGAGAGGCCTGCTCTTATCTTGAAGGGAAATAGAGGAGGAGTGGATCTGAGGGAAAGGGGGGTGGGGAGAAGTGGGGATGGTACTGGTATGGGGGGGGCTTTGGTTGGGTTGTAAAGTATGAGAGAATAAAAAAATAATGATACAATTTTAAAACGAGAAAAGGAAATACATTCAAGAAAAAGTTACATCCTTACAACCACATATGAAATTTCTGATAGTTCTAATACATGTGAAAAATAATATTGTACATAATCGAATGAATAAAATGTTTCATTTTTGTTTATTGCTTTCTAACTGACATAGTAATGATCAATGCGGCTGTATTTATTTTTTTCCCAATCCCCCACCTTACTGGAATTTCATAAATGGAGGCATATCTACTTTTTAATATCCTACAGGTCATGCCTAAACATCTTATAGGGGACCTACATTCGATTACCATCCATACACTTACTGAACAGAGATATATTGCCATAGTACATGGAGTAATATTTTTCACCACTTCACTTAAGTATGACAGAGAGGCATCAATAGTGTAGTCATTTTGTCATATTACAAAATAGGCCTTATGCTATTGAGCTTATGAATGTGAGCATTCACTTAATATCAAGTTTATATATAGCGGAGAGTTTATTTACTTTTTCTTTAGCAAATCAGAATTTTAAAAAGCATATTTTTAACAGCTGGAAGAAAAAATGGATGATAAGTGTAATTCTTTTATTGACTGTAGTAAAGTACTTTATCTTCTAGGAAGATGGAGTGCATGTGTAAGGATTATGTCCCTAATTACATCACTAGCTTGCGATGACATCCCAGCCTAAAAAGCGGGCATGCCCTCTGTGCGTTCTCTCTTTCCACACTCTCTCCTTCCATACCACATCCCCTCTGCATGGTCTTTCTTTCCCTCTCTTCTCTCTCTCTCTCTCTCTCTCTCTCTCTCTCTCTCTCTCTCTCTCTCTCTTTCTCCTCCCCCTTTCTCTCCCAATAAAGCTCTAAAAAGGTAACTATAGCTCATGATTTTTCTGCCAACCAGCACTCTCCTCCGTCGCCACAAGCACCGCTGCTTAACCAACATCATGCAGCTTTTCAACCCCCTAAATATAATTAAAAACCCTGAGTATCTGATCTAAAACACAGCTAAGTCTATGAAAATAAGAGAGAAACAAGACAGCTAGGTAGGGACCTCAGGACTCCTGTAAGGACACAGTAGTAAACATTCTGTCTTGTAATTTCCAGACCTGAAGCTTGAAAAAGAGCAAAACAGAAATTCCAGTTGGGTGCATATTTGCATAATCACATATACACATGTAGTATGCACAACAGTCTGCTCACTGGAGTCATGCAGCATAGGAGGGGAAACTTAGAGAGACTGAAAGTTTTAGGTAATGGTAACTGCTCTAGAAAAATACAGAAAGACTTAAAAATATATATACTTGAAGTACATAGCAATAGAAATCACTCTTACTGGACATGAATGGGACCCCCAGTTTGATACTCCAGCACTGTACATCACTGCTGGGGCAGCACACATCACAAATTCAAGTACTTGGTCCCAACGCCGGGGATATTGAGGCAGGGGATTAAGGAGTTCAAGCTCATCCTTGGTTACATAGGGAGTTGAGGGCAGCTGAGCTACATGTTGTTTTACCTCAGGAACACACTCGAGAGGACAGAAAAAGTGTAAGACCAACATGATAAAGTGGTGTGCCACTAAAAAAGTAATGTCTCCTGGACCTGACATAACAATTAGGCTGGAGAACTCACTGCAGCTACGGATTCCTGCACAAGGTAACACTTCATCACAGAGGAGGTGATGGAAGGGACTTATGAGGCCCTCCACAAAGGTCTATGGTAGTTAATGTTATTGTTTATTGTGGAACAAAGGACATTGTTGCCAGCAGTAAACCCCCTGAAAGGCTCAGAACATTTTTGTGGATCTGTTGATTCTTCCTCTTGTGATTGCCTCACCATATAAAACCACTTAGCTCTTAACTCCCTGCTTGTGGAAAAATAGCTTATTTTCACTTGGTCTACTAAATGGAATCTCACCCATTGTAAACATGGAAAGACTCCAGTAAGTATTTATTTTTTAAAAATGGTTTGGGGGAAGGTAATACTCAGTTGTAAGTTTCTATCTGTGGAAACAATCCATTGTTCTCATCAGTTGTAGTATTTATTCCATTTCCCAGTGTTGGCTAAACTTCTGTACATTTAAAACACGACACAAAGCCCAGCATTTCAGTTATTCTACTATTATCTTCAGAACATTTTATCTTCATTTGGCCACAAAATAGATATTGGTCCCTTACTGAACATTTTTCTGAAAACCAAATACAAAATTTCAATAAGTTAGAAACAAAACGTTCATTTTTTACCTGTTATTGATTCTTTGTGGATTTCACATCATGCATTCTGATCCCATTTTACTTCCTGTCACTTCACATCCAACCTTTATTCTTTAAAAACGCCCCCTACAAAACTAAACAAAGTTTAAAAGAAAAAACAAAAACTAAACAAAACAACAAAAAACAAAAGCAAACGGATCTCATCGTGAAAGCTGTAGTGTGGCCTCTTGAGCCACACAGTTCACCCTTCAGTCTGCTCATCTTTTACAAGCATTCACTGCCACAACTCATTGGTCTGGCTTTAGGCCCCTGGCTTCGGCTACACCAATGGTAATGGTAATGGTCTCTCACTGGGATTCCTTTTGGCTATCTTGTTGTTGTTCTGTGTCATGGAGATCCTGCTGTTTTGGATCCCGTAGGTTCTCCCCTTACACATGCTCCAACAATTCATTAATTCGGTGGATATTGGGATGGTTCTGGGTCTGGGTGGTAGTTGGGTTGCTCAGCTCAGCTTTCCCTCATCCACAAGACTGTCACTGCCAGGGCAAGCTCTCCAGCACTGCTTTGGTTAGCTCACCCTATGCAGCCTGCAGCAAGGAGTGGTGTCAGTTCTCATCTTCACAGGTCCCCAGATCCATCCGGCTCACTCACACTCACACCACCAGGGCCAACTGTATTTTGCCCAGGAGGTGGAGGGCCCTCTCTCCTCATTGTTGTTAGAGGCATATGAGGTATGGGGTGGGGTCAGCTCCCATGCTCTCATGCTCTCAAGGCTGGCTCACCTGTATCCCAGGGTCAACTCTAGTGTGCTACTCAAGTGACATGCACGGCTGTGGTGGGGGGTGGAATCATCTTTCCAGAGTTAGGGGACAGCTCTCTTCTGAGAGGCCAGCTGTCCTGCTGCAGTATCAGTGAGGGGCAGAGCCAGCTATCCTAAGGCCAGTGAAGGGCAGCGCTGGTTCAGCACAGTATAGTTCTAATGACTCCCTGTGCTAACACTGGCCATGGTCATCATCACAGACTCCAGCTGCAGCAGGACCACAGACCCAGACATGGCCCTAGGCAGTGGCAAGTACAGAAACCTCCATGGCCCCAGGTGGCAGCACAGGTCACCCAGATCCAGATGGCCTAAGAAGCAGCATGGTCTTCCAACACTGTCTCAGGTGGCTGACAAGACAAAAGTCGTCCACATAGCCCTCAGTGATAACAGGACTTCAAGGGAGACCCTGGCTAGTGTAGGGCCATAGACCCAAACATGGCCCTAGGCAGTTCCCCTAGCCCAAATGATACCATGGCTCCAGGTAACAGCACAAACCACTCAGATCATCATGGTCCTAATAGTGGCACAGCCCTCAGACAGTCATGGCCACAGGATGTGGACTCAGGTATGGTATCCATGTGGTCTTTTCTGATAACATGGGCCATGGACATCAATATAGACCCTGGCTGTGGTAGGACCACCACACAATATGTTCGTTTTCAAAGAAATTCACTATATAAAACCTGTGATATTTTCCAATTGGCTTATATACAATTTTATTTTTTACTTCACTGCATAGGTAATAAAACAGAACAGTATAAGGATTACAGTCTAATAAGGACACACCTTGGTGATTTACTTATACAGTAACTGACCTAACAAGTTGGATTCATCATTCTCAGACAATTAACAATTCCTAAAGTGATTTATTAAAGCTATGAAAATAAATGTAAATGACAGGCACAGAAGTGTATTAAAAAAATACTTAACAAATGAAGAAAATTATCACACATGGATAAGATAGTAAAGTCTTTCATAGACTTGAAATGAATATTATTTGCAGGGTTTGAGCAATAGCTTTTGGATTTAACCAAAACAAAAATAGACAGAGACTAGACTAGCACTCTGACTTGGGGTTTTATTTGTTGATTACTGTTCACAGAAAATTTCCAGGGTTATTTTTTATTTTTTTAATTTTGTGTTTGCATATGTGTATATGTTTGTGTATGCATGTATTTGTGCTTGCCAAGGCATGCATGTGGTGGTCCATAACAATTTGCAGGAGTTGATTATCTCTTTCCATAATGCAGGAACCCAGAATCAAACTCAGGTTTTCAGACTCTAGTTAGGCCCAATTTGCAGGTGCTCTGGGGAATTTTTATAAGGCTGCTAGTGAGTACTTTTCTGTGTGGTGAACATCTCTCTTCTTATAGATTTTCTGACTTCCTAGGATGTCTATAGACCTCGTGTTTCCTGAGCATGACTACAGGAAGAGATTCATGGATTGTCTATAAGATAATGAAGAAAGAGAAATAGAACTCAAATAAAGATATAGCCAGCCTTGACTATTGGGAGCAGGTAAGCAAAATATTCTGTTAACATTTTAATTTGCTGTTGAGTGAGCAAGGTTATGTTCCCCTAATGTCTCACAAAAGGAAAATGTAGAAAACAAATGCCATTATAGTCTTTACACAGGTCATTTTTATAGCAATGAATCACAGACATTTTCAAAGTCAAAGACATTGCAAACTGACACTTTATTTAAGAACCAACATGCTGACCAATGTTTTTTCAAAACATTTAGAATTAGATCCTAACAATTATTGCTACAGACTCACTGTTTTTTGACTCAATATAGCAACACTTATACATGATTCTGTAATATATATCAAAGACCTATTGAAAGAAAACAAACAACTATTTCTTCCTGTTTTTTTTTTTTTTAAAGAAATCTCTGGTCTGGATAGAGCCCATTCCAGTTGGGCAGGTCAATTAGTTGCCTCAACAACCACCCCTAAGAAAAGCAGATCCATCTCAAGCCATGTTAAAGAAATAGGAGGAATGAAATTTTATTAGAGTCCCTGCTCTCTGTGCAGTTCAGAGCGTCATGACTTTCTGTAAGTCTTGGCTGCATCTCTGCATCCCAATTTACACAGCGGGACCCTTTCCCTTTTTTCCTGTATGTCTTCTGTGACCTGCTTTCCAGAGCCTACTTATGAAGTCTTAGTGCTCTCGGACCCTTCCCGTTTCTTTGACTGTTCACCTGTTTGTCCAGTACATGACTGCCAAGGCGTGACTCTTTTTCTTTGCCCTGATTCTCACACAGCTACTGAGATTCACAGTCTTTCTGTCCTGGAATTTTTATTTTAAATTCTAATGAAATTGTCCTTCAGCTATTTTTTCTGAGTCTATTTTTAAATTATTTTACTGATATTACTAAAAATACCAAAGGGGGAACCTTAATTTCCCCAATAACATGACAAAACTCTGGCAGGACTCTCCCAAACATCTATGCCATCAGTTTGGCTTCCATTTGTAGTATAGTTAATAGAGAATGATGTAATGAAGTCAAATTATCAAATTACATATTCAACATTGTATAAGTATAAAATCATTTTAATTCCTTTCAAAATTCTTTAGGTAGGTGGCAGTGTTGGCATCCTGGAGAGTAGAGGATAGTCAAAATAACTGAAAGCAACATAGAACACACAGTGAAACGAGAAGGTCCCGTGGAGAAAGTAAATTTTCATAGAGAAATAAACTATTTTATTCCCATTACATACTGTATTTCTAAGGTTTTTGTGTATTTTTAAACATTCACATGTAACATAGGAGTTCTTGAGAAATTAATTTCATTTCTGTACCAATCAATAATATTGTCTTGAAAATACTTAAAAAGCCTTCTAGTTGTAAGTTAGAAATATAAATATTGTTGTTGAAGCCCATGAAGAGAGTGGTCTGGGTTTTATTTCTCAACAATTCCCTAGTCAGACTCTCAGTGACAGTGTACTGTTAAAGGCTTCACTGGCAGTGTTCATCACTGACACATTCATGGACATGTACAGGTGGACCTAAACCACATAAGGCAAAATCAGATAAATGACTTCAAAACTCAGGTTGTTTGGTGCCTACTGGAAGAGGCAGTGCTTATTTAACTTCAACTTCAAGAGCAGACGAAATCTAAAAGAAGAACCAAAATAAATATTTATTTCTTCCTGTTGTTTTGTTGAGACATTTTGTCACAGCATGGAATACCAATATAGATGTCATCTTTCTACTGGTGAAATGTGAAGTTTGAGTTACTTTTTGTTTTTCAAGTCAACTTAATTAGAGTATATATGTAACATGAATTGCTAAACGGTCTTATTAATAAAAAAAAAAAAACCAACCCAGAGTCAGACATTGGAGTGAAAACTAAAAGATCAGAGAAAAAGAACAAGCCACAGCCAGCCTCACCTTGCCAACTCCTCAACTGATCCTGTTTCCATGAATCTTCACATTGAAAGTCTCTGAGTCCTTACCCCTGAGGGTCTCAGTTGAACTGCTGCTTAGTTTCTGTCTCCTAACACCTTATATACTATTCTTCACCCAGCCATGTCACTTCCTGGGATTAAAGGTATGTGTGCTTTCCAAGCAAAGGCATGAGATGTCAAGTGCTGGGATTAAAGGCGTGTGTCACTACGGCCTGACTCTGTTTCTAGTATGGCCTTGAACTCACAGAGATCCAGACAGATCTCTGTCTCCCAAGTGATAGGATTAAGGCACAATACATCACCACATATATGCATTTGTGCCCGTAAAAACATACTTTTATGCTTTTGATTAATATACAATTTATACAAGTGAAAAATTTGGGCTGCTATTTAGCTCAATAAAACAATACTTATATGCAGGACTCCAGACTCAATCCTTAGCTCTCAGAGAAATAATTTTTTAATTATAATATAGAATTACACAAATGATATACAAGTTACAAATGTCAACTATCAGAATCTTACTCTTTATTCAAATGATGTAGATTTCAATAATCATTTAAATGCATCCTAAAAAGTGTATGTTAATGCTCTAAGGGAGTAGCAAGTGCTCCGCAAGTCTGTCTACCTTATTTTTCAAACTTCAGGTATAGCAAGAACCATCACTTTGTTTGTTGATGACAGATACTTCTTGCATATTGTGAAGCACTGGGCCTTCTTGAAGTGAATCATTGCTCTAGGTAGCGTTTCTGAGTAACTGTTAAAGTTACCCTTCTAAGAGAACACATTAAAGCTCCCCAGAAACAGCCCTGCTAATTCCCTAAGTTTTCTAAATCTGAATTGGATGGAGATGTGAAAGTTTTTTTTAACTAAGAGTTAGTATGATTTATACACTGAAAAGACAAAAATAAAAACCTAAACCCATCATAAGCATGATAACTAACTTGCCAGGAAATATTAAGCAAGAATAATCTTTGAAATATAGATAGAAAACAAAGAAGAAATTATAATTTTGAAGGAAGATGCAGGGGCTGATTCAAAAGCTCTTACATTTACCCAGTTAATTAATTCAGATATTCATTTCAAAGAATGTCTTGGGAGAAACACAAGTCAGTTTTATGATAGTTACAGGAACTAGATTTCCCCTTTAAATGTTTGTTTCTATGAGATTCCTTTGGGTGTAATATTAGGTTATGTAAAGTTATTTCCATTTCAAATTTTTGCTGCTTTAGAAATAAGTAATAAATTATGTGGATTAATTTTAATATTTTAAATTCTAATAAACAAAGGTATGATATTTAAGTTCTTTATTATTTAATATAAGGTCATAGTGATCAAATTTCTTATTCCTGTGTTGCCAAAATGATATATTTTCTTATTAGAAGAAATAGAAGACTGCATATAAAGTTAGAGTTATCTGGTTTGACACATGGATCTGCCCAGTTTACTTATGCAGCTATTCTTTGTACTGCACAACTCTCATATGATATTTGATTAAATATGCAATAAAAATTTTCTGAATTCAATTTTCTAGTGAAATTTGCAACAGTATAGTACTGGTGATATAATTGTTCCATATACAGCAATAATCAGCACAAATAACTTTCTGATCTTCACAAAAATAAATGACACAGCTTGTTTAAAACAGAGATTATTTAAATGAAGTCACACATGTAAGTATGTGAAGATTTGGCTATTTTACATGATACCTTCCACCCACTTCCTAGCTACTAGAATTTCTTAATTTTATTTTACATGAACAATGCTCTAGCACATGGTCCCAAACCCCAGTGCCAAAAGGCAGCACTAAATGGACTCAGAAAACATTTAAAGAGAGTCAGAGAGACTGAGAGAGACAAAAAGAAACATGAGGTTGGGAAGGGAAAGTGATGGGGAGGATAGGGTAAGAAATGTGGGTAGATTTGCTCAAAACATAGGCATTTAAATATTAAATCATATGTTCAAAAACTAATTAGAGTCAATGAAAAAGAAAATTTGTCATTATAAGATTTTAATATATGTATTTACTCCAATTGGTAGTTACAACTCTCAACATTTTGGTGATATAATGTAAGCACTTACTAATAAAATATTTGTATAAGGATATATATTGTTATGGCTGAAATGAATTAAATAAGTTACTGGCGGTATTACATTTATTTTCATAGGACACCAAAATAAATCATATTATATGTTAATACTACATTTTATATATCAATAATAATACTGGAGTGATGACCATGATACCTAAAAATAAATTATATTTGTTCTTTGGCAATGTCATGCATGTGTATGATACATTCTGATTACTTTTCCCAAAAAAAACTTCTCTATCTTCCTCTTTAATGTATTAGCGACTCTCCTCCCTCTAGTCTCTTTTCTAGATTGTTGGCTTTCATTTAGTTTTATGATCCATTTAATATAGCCAGGACCATCCCTGTGACTGTTGTATTAGGAAAATGCATGGGTGGAGCCACTTTTTGCAAGTTGGGCCAAGAAGATGTCTCAGTCACTAAAAGCACTTGCTGGGGATTCCAGGACATTTCAGTTTGATTCCTAGAATCCACATAAAGTGGGAAGGAGGAAATTGACTCTAAGAGATTGTTCTTTTACTTCTATATGCACATCCATATTCAAACACCATGCATGAACATTTAAATGCTTTCTTTTAGTTTTAAAAAGACTTCAAGTCACAGATTGCTAATATCCTATAACTTAGTTCATGTAAAATCCTGTCATGTTTTCAAACTGTGTGCATCCATTTGTACGTGGAGTCAACAGAAAATGGTTGTCAGATGAACCAGAAATGGTTAAAATGATATTTTTTTTTATCCATGAGGTTGAATCATGGTAAGAAATGCATTGACTGAGTAAAGTGGGAGTATGTAGAAATTAAATACAAAAATTTATAAATTAGTGTTGCAAAAGCTGTTATGTATTCCATATCACAACAAAATACATTAATATTTTGGTTCTGAGCTGAAGAGATGGCTCACTGTAGGAGTATGCTCCACAAGTGTGAGAACCAGAGTTTAGACTTTCAGAATCCAGTTAAAAAATGGCAGGTCAGGCCACCACCAAGACTCGGAGGATCCCTAAAGCCAGCTGACTAGCTAGACTAGCTGGAATTGGTGAGTACTGTGTTCAGTGTGAGACTCTTCCTCAATAAATAGAGTACAGCATGAATGTGAAGATAACAGATATTAGGTTTCCACATGCTTGTGCACCCACATCTACATTCAAGTTCACACACACACACACACACACACACACATACACACACACACACACACACACACATATATATATATATATGTACACACATACACAACCAACAAAATAATTGTATACCACACATACATAGACATGAGAAAATAAAATTGTTTGATTCTCTAATGAAACAGATTGTATTGGTACTTCAGAAATGAGTTACCTCAGGGAACTAATGAGAGTCAAGGGCTACAAAAGGAGAGTAAGACATTGTCTTCAGTGTTACACCTTCTGGTGAATTTTTCATGTTACTATAGACCGAGTCACACCCATGTCCATGTTCGTATCCCTGGTTAAACCCAATGAGTCAAGAAGAAAAAAAGAGAAAGAAAAGGACACGTAAGCGGATTGGGACTTGATGGGTAAAGGCAGCAGTTGGTGGGGTGAAATTGGGATGATGGGAGGTGGGAAGTGACTGTGTATAAATTGTTTCAGATATACATATGAAATTGTCATATAATACTAATTTTTTCTTCAAAAAAGCAGTATCTGTTTTCACATTCTTGCACTGAAATGAGGTAGACAATTCAATCAAGAAAAGCAGCCACACGGCCTCTGCTTTATTTCACCTGGACTCTACTGGCCAGCTTCACATAGCTGGGAGCACAAGTCATGGGTCAGGGCTGTTCCCGTAGGGATGTTTATTACTAGCGCAGTTCAGGTCAGTACTCACTGAACCTCCCCTAATAATATCCTCTGAAAACATAAAGTCAACCTCATTTTATTCTGTTTTGACACCAGCAAAAACATGTTACTTTCACATTTGCAAATCAAGTTCATACTATTTCCTTATTGACAAGAGTGTTTCCCTTCCCGGACAATTCAAAGAGGTGCTTTAAGTACAAAACCCAGGATGATGCAAAAGTAGAATAACACTAATGTATATATGTAACTATTTTTCTATAGAAATATTTTTAAAATATGAGAGCCTAAAAATTGGTTACAAAATTATATTTCTATGTGACTCTTCTGAATATGTGAGTCTGGCATATAAAATTTTGTTTCCTAAAAATTGTATAGGAACAGTCATAGAAAATGCTTAGAAATACCTAGATAATTGCTAGATTACAGGGTTACTGAGTAACTAGAGTTTCAGTGTAGTTCAAGAAATCTGTAGCAGTGAGTAGGCATGGTGTTTTCTTGAATCTTTACATTATATGTAAAAAAAAATCTTCATCTATTATATGATAATGAAAAATTTACAAGCTAAAAAGATTTTTGTCTCAGAATTTATAATCTAAGCAGAGTGAAAATAAATCAATAAAATTTAAGTATAAAGATGAAATCGTGAATGAACTAAACATTGTTCCACAAAGTAGATTTTAAATCAGAACAAATTTATTAAAGTATCACTCAAATTTCATATCAAAATATATAAAATACATTTTTATTCTGATGGTACTATTCATACTATTAGTCTTACCCAATTCCATAGTCTTTCTAAATTGAGCATTTTTTTTGTCATTCTCAGTTATGAAATTCTCCAATAACACAAGATTAGCACCAGGCCATGCAGATAATGACAGACAGAATATGGGACAGAACTTCGACCATGCTTCCTTTCATCTGTCACAGGAAATCGAAATTGCTAAGACCTGTAGAAATGAAGACATAACAGGAAGTTTTATTCCTAGTTTCCTGCTAGGAATATGGGTAAATGCTGCTGAGCAGTTGAAGGGGGTCTGAGAGAAGGAATACTTCACAGAAGTTACTTGATTGTTTTCTTTTAATTTCTTTTAAAGATTTTGAGTGTTTGCCATGATGCTATGAGATATAGCTGAAAAATATGAAATATTTGATCTTGAATAAGAATGATCTTCAAAGTTGATAAACTACAAAATCTAAAATAAATTCCACTGGAGTAAAAATAGTAAAGTCAAGCTAAAGAAAAGTGTAGCTGCTTTGTGCTCCTGCCTTACAGTTGTTCCCATTGAATTAAATAGGTTGGCAATATTTCGGGCCAAACAGCTTACAGGAAAGAACACAGTTGTCTACATAACTGTGAAAAGAAGAATCAGATCTATTTCTGACTATCTCCTTCTTACTGAACTTGTACCATTCTTTGACTTGCTTTTTTATTTAAGACATGTTTGGATTTTTGTTGTTGTTCGTCTTATAAATTTTCTGAATCAGAATCTGCGAAAAGAAAATCCATATAACCAATAATTCTAGTAGGTTTTTTTTTGTTTGTGTGTGTGTGTGTGTGTGTGTGTGTGTGTGTGTGTGTGTGTGGTAGAAATATGCTTTCTCCACATAAAGGGAAATGCTGCCTTCAAGATTCCTGGCTAAGAAATCAAGGAGAGGGACCTACAAGCAAATGTACAGAATGATTCTTAAAGTCATTTAAGAAATTTCATCTGCACTTAAATTGTGAGTCTATTAATTTTTCTCTCAATTTACTTGGAACTGCTAATTGTACATATTTGTGGAGTACCATGTGATGTTTCTGTTACATATGTTCTTGCTAATTTCAAGTCTAGCTAATCATATGTTCTCTTTGGACATTTGCTATGTTTGTGGTAGAAGCTTTTAAGTTCCTTTCAACTTTTTGATGCAGTTTATTATTACCTATAGTTACTAGGCCAGGCCTTTTTCTGTATGCTCCTAGAGGTATTCACACAGATTTCTTTGGAAGAACTGGACCAGCACAGAATTCAGTGAAGCTGAAGGGAATACTGGCCACACAGATGATGCCTTTATAGCCTTTCTTCAGATAAAAGAAAATACTGAATATAAAGAACTCAAGAAATTAGACATCAAAATGCCCAACAGTCCAATTAAGAAATGGGCTATAGAACTAAACAGAGAATTCTCAACAGAGGAAACTCAAATGGCTGAAAGACATTTAAGGAATTATTCAACATCCTTAATCATCAGGGAAATGAAAACCAAAATGACTCTGAGATACCACCTTACACCTGTCAGAATGGCTAAGATCAAAAATAATGAAGACAGCTTATGCTGGAGAGGATATGGAGCAAGGGGAACTCTCCTCCACTGCTGGTGGGAATGCAAGCTTGTACAACCACTTTGGAAATCAATATGGTGCTTTCTTAGAAAATTGGGAATCAATCTCTCCCAAGACCCAGCTATACCACTCTTGGGCATATATCCAAGGAATGCTCAATCATACCACAAGGGCACTTGCTCAGCTATGTTCATATCAGCATTATTTGTAATAGTCAGAACCTGGAAACAACTTAGATGCCCTTCAACTGAAGAATGGATAAATAAAATGTGGCATATATACACAATGGAATACTACTCAGAAGAGAAAAACAATGACTTCATGAGGTTTGCAGGCAAATGGATGGACCTAGAAAAAATCCTCCTGAGTGAGGTAACCCAGACTCAGAAGGACAAACATGGTCTGTACTCACTCATAGGAGGATACTAGATGTAAAACAAAGATGACTAGACTGCTACTCACAACTCCAGGGAGGCTACCTAGAAAATAAGACCCCAAGAAAGACACAGGTATTGCTCAATGACAGAGAAATGGATCAGATCTAAATGAACAACATGAACGTGAGTGGGGTAATGAAGGGCAAGGGTCGAGGGAAAGAGAGCTTAGGGGAGTGGGAGATCCCAGCTGGATCAAGAACAGAGAGGGAACACAAGGAATAAAAGACCATGATAAATGAAGACCACATGAGAATAGGAAGAAGCAAAGTGCTAGAGAGGTCCACAGAAATCCACAAAATACCTCCACAATAGACTACCGTCAATGGTCGAGAGACAGCCCGAAATGATCTACTCTGGTGATAGGATGGCCAAACACCCTAATTGTCATGCTAGAAACCCCATCCAATGACTGAGAGAACCAGATGAAGAGATCCACGGCCAGGCCCCATGTGGAGCTCCAGGAGTCCAATTGACGAGAAAGAGGAGGGTTTATACGAGCGAGAATTGTTGAGACCAAGACTGGAAAAAGCACAGGAACAATAGCCAAAAGAATGGAAACACATGAACTGTGAACCAATACCTGAGGAGCTCCCAACTGGATCAAGCCCTCTGAATAAGTGAGACAGTTGATTGGCTTGATCTGTTTGGGAGGGATCCAAGCAGTGGGACCGGGTCCTGTCCTCAGTGCATGAGCTGGCTGTTTGGAACCTGTGGCTTATACAGGGACACTTGGCTCAGCCTGGGAGGAGGGGACTGGACCTGCCTTGACTGAATCTATCAGGTTGAACTCAATCCTCAGGGGAGTCTTTGCCCTGGAGGAGATGGGAATGGGAGGGTGGGCTGGAGGGAAGGTGGGGGGGTGCGGGAGGGGGGAGAACAAGGGAATCCGTGGCTGATATGTAAAATTAAATTAAATTACAAAATAAAAAAAATAATAAAAAGATTGAAACATAAATGGGAAAGGAAAGAACACACAGAAAAAAGAAAAGAAAAAAGAAAACACTGAGATCTGTTATTGTTTAATGAATACAACCATACCACATGAGCTTTGCATCTTCTTTGGACCCTGTACAGAATCTGTTAGTACAAATGTTTGTGTGTGTGTGTGTGTGTGTGTGTGTGTGTGTGTGTGTGTGTGTTAATTACTTCATCCTCCCCTCTGTCTTCAGTATTCTACCCCCACCCTGGTAAGTAATTTTAATCCTATGTTCAGTTAATCATCTTTCCTTTCTGTTGTCTCTTTTCACTCATTCTATGTTTCATATCTTTAGTAGTACAAACATCCATAAAGCAGTTGAAAAAGACAGGAGATTAAAACAATCTTAGGCCTCAACTCTAAATGGGGTTTCAACTAACAGGAGGTAAAACTGAAAAAAATCAATTAGCCTACAAAGATTCATCCCAGCAACATGGAGATGTGTTTTAAAATGTAATAAAACAGAATTTCTTCCAGTAAGGAATTACATCAGAAAACCCAGGCATTTGGGCAGAATCCAGTCTTAGAAACTTCTTCTGAAGTCAACTTCTTCATCTGTGACCTGGGGGTGTTGTTGTGTTACTTATAGCTGTAACTTGATGGTCTGGTAAATAGGACGTTGTTATGCTTGACTGACTGCTTCTCTGGTTGGCCTGTAGAAAAGGAAGACACTACTCTCCTGCTTGGAAACAGCTGTCATGTTTTTTACAATAGACTAGCTTACATGAAGAGTTCTGCAGACATTTGTTTTATGAATGAGAGGTTAAGAAAGAGTGAGGGCATCTGTTCTCCTTAGCACAAGAGCCACTGCAGCAGAGTTGATGAAATGAAAGAGAAAAGAATGTCCAACGTATTCCAGCTGTTGCTCCGGGACTCACAGACTTCCGAGAACAGCAGTGATGACTGCCACAATAAATGTCTTTGTTGATTTTTCTGTCTCAGATTATCATGCTACGGCAAGAAGCAGAGCTGCAGTCTGTTTATAACACAGATGGCTCTGCTGACTGGCCCCTTTCACAATAGTAAACAACGGCTCAGCAGATGGGAGGCACAGTGAGAACCTAAATATTTAGGCTCATGACACAAATCTAAATTAATCATTCAGTCAAGAAACACTTAACACCACATTTATCTGAGCAGTGTAGCAATGTGGTAAATAATATCATAAAAGAAAAAAAAAAAAGAGACACTACTATCACCACTGCCATATGCTGAAGAAATTGTCACCCGTAAGGAAAGTCAGACACATAGAAAGGCAAGCAGAATAAAATAAGATTAAGTGAGTTCACAGAGAACCTGAGGTAAGAAGAAACTAACTCTGACCCAGGTATACTATTTATTAACTCCCTTCTAAACTTCATTTCCTAGTGAGTGATATTAAAGTCTCCATGTATCCTGGTTATAATTAAATGCAATTTTAAATATATTAAGTTATACTTTGTGAAAAGTTCTTTACAGATTGTTCAGCTTTTGGGAACATGTTGATCTTTTAGAGGCAGCTCTCAGTCCAGAGGCCTTGGGATACCATCAGCACACACATCACACAATCCTGTAAGTATATCACTGCTACAAAATTAGTATTACTAACAATAAGCTTTATAGGATCTTGGGAGCAGAGTGGAGAGAGAAAATGATATTGAGGAACTTGGAAGCAGAGTGTTAAGATAGCATCTGAATTTTGGGAAATGGGCAGAATTTGTGTGGACAACATGTTAATGCACATGAAATAATTAATTAGGAAGGCTGAGCTACTGGGGGAGAACCTTCTTGTACACAGGAGCATCATACAGACCTTCTGAATGTTTTCCAGGTTGTTAACAATCTGAAAGCCCCTTCACTGAGATGGGAATTAGTTTAAACATCATTTTCTGGGAAAGATCAGAAGGAAAAAAACAACCCGATAAGAGTAGAGCACTACACAAACAGAAAACTAGACTGTTTTTTAAACACAAGAAATGTTTCCCATTAAAATTCCAACACAATTCTTCACAGACCTTGAAAGAATAATACTCAACTTCATATGAAAAAAAAAAAACCCAGGATAGCTAAAATCCTGTATAATAAAGAAACTTCCAGAGGTATCACCATCCCTGACTTCAAGCTCTACTATAGAATATAGTAATGAAAACAGCATGGTATTGGCATAGAAACAGACAGGTGAATCAAAATTGGCTCAGAGACCCTGATGTAAACCATATACTTATGAACACCTGATTTTTGACAAAGAAGCCAAAATTATACAATGGAAAAAGAAAGCATCTTCACCAAATGGTGCTGACATAAGGGCATGTCTGCATGTAGAAGAATGCAAACAGATGCATATCTATTGCCATGCACAAAACTCGAGTCCATGTAGATCAAAGACCTTAACATAAATCCAGTTACACTGAACCTGATAGAAAAGAAAGTGGGAAGTAGCTTTGAATGTTTTGGCACAGGAGACCACTTCCTGAATATAACACAAGAAGCACAGACACTGAGATTGATAATTAATAAATGGGGCCTCCTGAAACTGAAAAATTTCTGTAAGGCAAAGGACACTGTCAATAAGACAAAATGGCAACCCACAGAATGAAAAAAAATCTTCACCAACCCCACATCTGACAGAGAGCTGATTTAAAAAATATATAAAGAACTCAAGGAACTAGACATAAAAATAACAATTAATCCAATTAAAAAATGGGGTACAAAGGAATCTCAAATGGCTGATAAACAAAGAATTTTTCAACATCCTTAGCTATCAAGGAAATACAAATCAAAATGACTCTGAGATACCATCTTACACCTGTCAGAATGGCAAATATCAAAAACGCTAATAACAGCCTATGCTGGAGAGGATGTGGAGTAAAGGGAACACTTCTCCGCTGTTGGTGGAAGTGTAAACTTGTACAGCTACTTTGGAAATCAGTATGGCAGTTGCTTAGACAATTAGGAATCAATCTACTTGAAGACCCAGCTATACCAATCTTTGGCATATACCCAAAGAATTCTCATTATACTACAAGGACATTTGCTCAACTATGCTCATAGCAGCATTATTTATAATAACTAGAACTTGCAAACAACCTAGATGCCCCTCAATCGAAGAATGGATAAAGAAAAGGTGGTACATTTACACAATGGAGTATTATTGAACAGTAAAAAACAAAGCCATCATGAGATTTTCAGGCAAATGGAAGAAACTAGAGGTAACCGAGACCCAGAAAGCCAAATATGGTATGTACTTACTCATAAGTGGATACTTGATCTAAAGCAAAGGATAACCAGACTTCAGTCCACAGCCGCAGAAAAACTAGGTAACAAGGAGGACCCTTAGAGGGACACATGAGTCATCTTGGGAAGGGGAAATGGATGAGATCTCCTAGGTAAACTGGGGGCTCGGGTCATAGAGGGGAAGGGATGGGGGATGGAAACATGAGCCATCAGGATGGTTGAGTTGGGGGAAGGATGGAGAGGGAGAGTAATGAAAGAAATATATTGATAGACGAGGCCATTTTGGGATTAGGGAAAAACTTTGTGTCAGGGAAACTCCCAGGAATCCACAAGGATTACCCCAGCTAAGACTCCTAGCAGTAGTGGACAGGGTGCCTGAACTGACCTGCTCATGTAATCAGATTGGTGACTACCCTGTCAACAGAGAGCCTTTATCCAGTAACTGATAGAAGCAGATGTAAAGATCCACATTCAAACACTGGTCCCAGCTCCAGGAGTCCAGTTGATGAGAGGGAGAAGGGTTTGTGTGCGCAAGAGAAGTCAAGGTCATGATTAGGAAACCCACAGAGACAGCTAAAGGTTGCTCATAGACTCTGGACCAACAGCTAGGGAATCTGCATGGGACTCACCTAGGCCCTCTGCATGTGGATGACAATTGTATAGCGTGGTCTGTTTGTAGAGTCCATAGCAGTGGGATCAGGACTTTTCCCTGGGGCAAAACCTGGCTTTTTGGAATCTATTCCCCATGCTAGGATGCCTTGCCCAGCCTTGATGCAGGAGGAGGAACTTGGTCCTGCCTCAACGTGATATGTGAATATGACATACTTTATTGACTCCCGTGGAAGGCTTGCCCCTTCCTGAAGGGAGGAGTGGATGAGAGCAGTACATGGGAGGTAGAGGAAGGGAACAGGAAGAGGAGAGGGAGGGGAAACTGTGGTCGGTATGTAAAATAAATGAAAAAAATTAATTAAAATAAAAAGAAAACACATGAAATAGTTACAAACACCCTTTACATAGATATGCACTATAATGTCTGGTAACTAATATTATTTATGGATTACATGAGATAAATATTTCTAACATTTAAAAACAAAGCAGAATAAGATGGTTGAAGTCCCTGAAAATAACCACAGAAATGAAGCAGGCCTATCATATGGAAAAAGGAGCCCATAGCACACTGGTGCTCTTAGAATTACCTTGTCCCCTTTCTAACTTTATGATGAAAAGACTTAAAATGGACATCATACAGTGAAAAGTGTGAATTTCCTTGGGCTAAAATGAGATAGAACCACAGAATGTCATTGCTTTCAGTATTTCAAGGAGATTTGAACAAGGAAGCCAGTCATGCTTTTCAAGTGAACAAATTGGTATCTAGTTGAAAATAGCTCGGCAGAGTGAATACAAGTGGCTGATATACACACAGACACAATTACACACACACACACACACACACACACACAATTAATTGTCCTTTTTTTCACTAAGAGATCATAGATTGCAATTTAGTGTGTTACCCAGGTAAGATTATCAGTGGGCTTTAATCCTTTAATAATGCTAGTCTCAAAAAAAAAAAAAAGTTTCAGTTGTATGACCTTATGTGCCAAAATTTAATTTAAAAATTTAAGTATTTGAAAAATTACATAGTTCAATTGATAATACAAATTTATTTTACTTTTAGATAATTTATGGACACTTAAGCCTTTTACACTGAAAGTAAAAAAAAAAAGATAATAAATTTAAGATTTCTTAATCATATCAATCCTAATTTTCATTATTAATATTAGGAGTTACCTACAGTAACCCACCAAATAGACATTTTCAGAGAAAAATTTTGAAGACAAGAGCAGGAATTTTATTCTTTTAGTTAAGAATAAGAATTAGGGTTGGGGATTTAGCTCAGTGGTAGAGCGCTTGCCTAGCAAGCACAAGGCCCTGGGTTTGATCCTCAGCTCCAAAAAAAAAAAAAAAGAATAAGAATTAAATGCATTTTTTTTTACTAACTGATGTAACAAAAATGATGAACACTTTCTTATTTTTAAATCACCATACTTTTCTTAGTTTATAAAATATGGTCATATAAAGGATTCTGATTACATAACACATTGAATTATAATTCCATCACCATATAGAAATTTAATAATTACCAATGGGAGATTAAAAATATGAGATGAAATGTCAGTTTTACCTTTAGTTACCACAGCTCTAGAAACATCTCAGATTTCTTCAGTGGCAATGAAGCTGTTTTTAAGGATGGCATTTAATGAGATAATTATTGTGGATAATGAGATAATTAATGTGGTGAAAACTGTTATACAGAGTTCAATAATAATGGCAGAAACAAATGTTGATTTAACCCACAATGAAATAAATTATACCAAAGTCACTCTGTTTGGAAAGTGAGTGAGTTCCTGGCAGGGCAAGGAACATTAGAATAAGCCCATTGACTTCCACCTTTCTCTCTGCAGAATTTCTTATTTGTGTGGGAACTTTATTCACGAGTATTAGAAGATGAAATAACTAGCCAGTAGCCTTTTTCTTGATTCCCTGACAAGCTCTCATGCCTCTCTTGGCTTCATTATGACAAGAAGGGCTCTACATTTATATATCCTTGAGAGCCAATGGTGAAGGTCAAAGTTCAAAAGAAGTAATGACGAAGTGAAGATGAAAGACTTTTGTGATCTACAATTAAGGAATGATACACTAGTTCAGAAATGCAATGACTAGCTGCATAAGTTAATTAGAAAACATATCAAAATTAAAAAGTTAGCCTGGGGAGAGTAAAGAATGCTAAAGAGGGGAACAAAAGGGTGCATGTAATGTGAATGGCAAGATGGGCAAGTCTCTAACTGGGGTAAGTCAATACAGAAAAGTGTATCTAAAGATGTTTTAATAATCAATTAGTAATCATATTATTTTATTTACATGAATTTATATACAATGCATGAGTGTATATTCTACATATATAGTTGAAATGAAGTTATACCAGATAGGTTGACAATTCTCCCAACCCCAATGGCTCCATCTACAACATATGTCCTAAACCTAAGGCTCAGGAATCATTGTGTAAGAAGAGAAAGAAAGATTCTAAGACCAAAAATCTGCTTTGAGATTGTGTCTCCAAGAAATGACAGGGAAGTTAAACCATGGTATCTCAACAACATTTGAACAATGGCAACACCAATGGACATAATAACATGCATGAGGTGACATGGATCTCAGAGAAGCCCAGCTCAAGACAAAGAACTATGGAAAAACTGTGTTAGATTTCGTCTTCCTCAGGGATGAACCCATTTATGGGCTACCAACCCCAATTGATGAGTAGAAATCATTTATGTAAAAGCTGTCAGGGCTAGTTGGTTTGTATTTCCTTTCTCGGGCACAAACCATGACACAGATGGGGTCACATGATTATAAAAAACAGCAGGCAAGAATTAATACTTAGCAGGAATGTTCTGTAGGCCAAAGCAAGACCACAAAGACAGGGAAGTGTACATGGAGGAACTCAGATAAAGGAGACAAACTGTTTGTAGAAGTTGTGCATTATCTTTAGTAACTAGCTAAACAATATATAAAATGGCAATAGAGAAAAATAAAAGTTGTTCATTCCTGAAGTGAACCCAGAGTCCTGTTGTCTTCGTATACCATTGTCCTCATCTCCAGGTAGCTGCTATGCCCACAGTGGCACTGGCCATGACACTCAGCAGGGTGTCATATATATGTATGTGTGTGTAAATTTATTATGCATATATAATTTACATACATATACAAATAAAAATATCAATAAACTAAAATTATACAATTTTTAAAAGGCATGAATTTTAGAGAGACCTAGGGCAGGCATGAAAGGGATGTAATTACACCTTAATTTTAAATAATATTAAATTGTATTTATGACTTAGAATCAATTTTCTTTTTTCTGCAAAAGGCCACATCAAATAAGAATAAGGAAGATATTTATCCTAATAAATATAATCCATAAAGGACTAAAGTGTGTCCTATGTAGATTTTGAAATACATAAGGAATATTTGCAAATCAACAGGAGAATCTAGAACTCCAATAGAAAGATGCACAGGAGATATGCCTATGCACTTTGCAAAAGAGAAAACTGAGAAATAAGAGTAGGGGGAAGTACAAATAGATATTTATATTTCCAAATTATGCATCAAGTCAAATGGATTCCTTCCTTCCTTTGTTCATATCAATTTTTCCTTCCATTTTTCCCTGTTGCTTTATTTCTTTCTGACTTCTTTCTGCTTCTCTCAAATACTTAATTCAGAGTTGCCTTAGCTTGAGCAAGACACATGCCAGTACAGCATTGGGGCAGACAATGAGACCTCTCTATGCCTGTGAACAAGGTCCATAGGAAATAGTATCAAAAAATGCAGAAAGATCACAGACAAACTAAGTCAACACAGAGCTGTTAGTACAAGGGTCTAAGGCACTCCTGATAACTTTAGGAATTCTTTGCGAACTCCCTCAGAATACAGCAACCTCTCAGGTGTTTCACTGGGAAGTGGGCATACTCACTGTTCCTTCTTGCAGTACAGTGCCATTTGGTAAACACTGGCAATTCCTCTTTTTCAGTTCCTGAGAATGGACCTTCTAAATGATCAATACACTCAAACCCTGTTGACTCAAGTCATCATTTTACCTCACCACAACTTTCTCATGTGTGTCTTGGGCTGCTCTTTTTACTTGCATTTTTGTTCAATATTTATCCACATAAGAGTTAATGTAGTCTATTGAAAGCCAGCATTTTCATGTTTGTCCTGTGCTTCAGAGCTTTCCACGTCTCTGTGTGATGTCCAACCTTGTAGCTCATGTGCTATTATTTTATCTATTTTTTTACTACTTTTAAGCAGACCTGAAGTTTTATACGCTAAACATATCAGGCCCTCAGTTTCAAGTTTCTTGGCTTACCCCCTTCATTTGATTCATCACAGTTTAAATGAGACCTTTTCAGTGCCCAGGTTTTGTGTCAATTATCTCCAGAGTTACCTGGCAATCCAACTGCAACAACAGAAGCAGGTAGAGAGGGAAAACGGGGAATGGAGCATGGTTTTGAAGCCTTAAAGCCCACCCTTAATGACTTCCTCCAGTGAGGTTGTATCTCCTAGTTCTCCTCAAGCAGCACTAACTGGGAAACAAATGGTCATATGACAGTCTATGGGGAACGTTCTCAATCCTAACACTATAGGAACCTGCCTTTCTGGGGGAACTATAGAATGTGCATCATGAATCATTACAACTATAGCATTTAACTGTTGTTAAATTGTTACAATTCAAAGCTAGCACATCATTATCATCTTTTAAATTGCATCATTAATTAATTGTATTATGTTCTATGCTAGAAAATGTTGGGTGGATACTGGCCAATCATTATATAATGATTTCTAGACCTTTCTGTTAAAACCTCAAATCTTAACATTAATTGAGAATTGGTTACTATGATAAACACCAGTTTAATAGGTGAGAAAACTAAAGCACATTAGACAAAGAGGAAACAGCTAGGCCTTCATCATAAGCCAACTAGTTTGGAGCTCATCTTCAGGGCTGTTTAAGTTGCACAACTTTTCTAGCTTTCATGTTTATATGAACTGTTATGCCCAGATCGCTCCCCAAAGAAGCCACCAGAGACTTTAGGTACAGAATGCAAAAAGCAAGGTTTATTCTTGTTACAAGCCACGGTCAGGGAATCTCAATCCAAAGCACTCACTAGTAGCAGTGAGGCCAGGAGGAGCTTGCCCTTTCTTTGGGAAGTTAGTTTTTATAGGCAAAACCCATACAATTTCTTAGAGGGGAGGGGGTTAGTACGGGTCCATCCTTGATTGGTCCAGTTTTTCTTGGGCCTGGACTTTGTCTTATTTTAGCTTATCGGTTTGCCCTGTCAGGAGTTTTACAACCCATCTCCGGGGGTCTGGTCATGTTATCTCCAGAGAGGGGCATCTAGTGGTTAATCGGTTACTATCAGACATCCTGACTTTGTACTTTTGTAAACACCTGACTTCTCCCTCTCCAGGAAGGGGGAACTGACTCAGTTTTGTTTTTTTTAAGATATCTTTTCCCTCAGCTCTTTTGGGTTTCTGAGGGAACTGTGTCTGGGTCTTTGGTGGGGGACTTTCATGAACCATGAAGTCAAAGACTAGATAATACACATTTGTTGTGATTTGAATGTCTTCGTAAATTCAAGATTTGATTACTTGGTCCCCAGTAAAGCCAATGGTGCTATGTTTTCTTTTATGTGTGTTGTGTTGCATGTGGTGCATGTATGCTTTAGTATAGGTGTGAGCATGTGCGTGTGTGCACATTCATAGAGAGGCCAAATGTAGATGTTTGTCTTTCCTTAAATGCTCTTCACATATTTTTTGAAATAGATTCTCTCTCTAGACCTGAAGCTTGAGGGATACTGTTGTCTCTGCCAGCACCACTGCTGTGTTTATAGGCACAGGCCACCTTGTCTTGCTTTTCACTGGACTTCTGAGTAAACAATGTCAGGTCTTCATGCTTATAGTGGCAGTACTTTACTAACTGAGCCATCTCTAGATCTCAGAGAAGCTTTATAACCTTTGGGATGAGGAGTCTTGCTGGAAGGTCAATGGTGATGAACTATGAGATCTTGGAATCTCACACCATTTCCTCTTTGCTCTCTACATTATGACTACATTGAATGTGGCCAGTCCTCATTGGGCTCCAATAGCCATGCTTTCCTCACCATGCTGAACTCTATTCCCTCAAATGGTAACAAAACAAACCCTGTTCGTTATGTTGATTTGTCATGAAGTGTTTGACTTTGGTCTTTGTGAAACTTTTATGGAACAGTTTAGGCCCTAAATTTGCATTAAAATGTTGAAATCTAACAGCCCTCACCCCTAGATGAAGAGCTACAGGGAATTAACAATTGCTGAGGGAGAGAGAAAATTAGTCTTTCCTGGTGATACATCCCTAATTGGTTATCTAACACTGAGTGGTCAGCCCTAGGCATCACTGGCAGGACCCAGCAGGTTATATTTACATGCTGATACATTTATTTGTATACTTAAAAACAATAGTTAAAGAATAGGAGACCAAGAACTTGAGAGGGGGGTCTTAGACCTAGGAGGAAGAGAATACAGAAGGAGAGGAGAAATGATGTAATTATGTTTTAGTTCAACTTTAAAAAGAAAAGAAAAAAAGTAAGTCTCCAAATTTATTTCCCTATTTTCTTGATAAGATTGAAGTAGAAAAAAAATTCTTCCATAATATACTTATCCTCTAAATTGTGTACACTTAAACCATCTCTTTTTACAAGTGGAGAACTATTAACTAAGTCTGACCCTAACGTCTTACTACTATTTATAATTCCCTTTATCTGAGGAAATACCTGAATACTGGCACATAACCTCTTAGGAGCTGGAAGACAGAGATAATTTCATGCAGAAATAAACCTTTCTTTCATACCTCATTTCTTTTTTTTTTTTTTTTTTTTTTTTGGTTTTTCGAGACAGGGTTTCTCTGTGTAGCTTTGTGCCTTTCTTGGAACTCTCTTGGGAGACCAGGCTGGCCTTGAACTCACAGAGATCCGCCTGGCTCTGCCTCCCGAGTGCTGGGATTAAAGGTGTGCGCCACCACCGCCCGGCACCTCATTTCTTTTTCATCTCCATAGTGGACCCTCAACAGTCAGTGAGCACTTGTGTAATGAATGGGAGCATCTATTTCTCCTATTAAATGTTCCTTGCTATGAATGTCTTTCCTATCAGCATGAACAAGAGAAGCTTGTTTACCCACCTTCTCTTATCTTACTGAGCATGCTGCCAAGTGCAAAGAGCAGTTTTGTTGCTCTATCCAGAAATTATCTTAATAACATGGTTACATATTTTGTTTATTGCATAAATATCATAAATATTTAAGAAAGATTTGTCATAGTTTTTTTCTTTTGAAATTTATATGTAAAAAGTGGTCTTCTTTTACAACAATATATACCAATGCATGGAGTAGTGTTATTGAAAAAGCCACACTGTATAAATTCTAATTAGAAGGTAACAGCATTTCTCAAATATAACCTATTAAAATCATTTGTCAGATTTTTTTTCCTCTCCCTTTTACAGAAATTACAGGATGAGTCACATTGTTTTTTAAGGTATTCAGTGATGAAAGTACAATTCCTGCATTCACCATTATGTCCTGATTTGTCTGGTGTGTGCTACACTGAGAATCTTCACCTGTGAGTGCATTAGATATTTAGTTACTCAAGATGGTGCGTGCACTGGAAATTCAATAGAGTAGAACTGGTCACTTCCTGGGGCTCGGTGGGATTTGGGGAAAGGAAACATCTACACAGAGCCAGTGAAATTGCAGTCTATTTCCTCCAGAGATGGCAGGGAATGCTTGATGTGTATTTGCCTTTCTGAGAGAGCTTTTCCTCTTGCTTTTCTCTAGATCCCACCTGTGAAGTCTTCTCCCAACTGTGCACTATCACTTTGCTTCATACATTCATCTGGGCAAGTATATCTCCCTCTCTCCCTCAGGCCAGTACATGGCCTAGTGGTTCTCACATTAGGATACAACAAAATCACCTGGTCTGTTTGGTAAATTGCATACTTTTGAATTGATAAGGAATTACATCCATAAATTTACTCTTGTAACTAGGCCCTAGATGGTGTTGATCTTGCTGGTTCACGGATCACACTTTGGAAACATTGCTTGAAGTAATTTGCTTGCTTAGGAACTTAGAATGTCATGTGAGTCTTTTGTCATAGTATCAGTGTATCAAAAAATCATTTCACTGGTTTTGTACTGTAGCTATTTAAGAATATAACTGTTTGCTTTCTTTTCATCTTCCCTTTCCACTGCCCTTTCCTTTCTCCTATACAGAGTCTGTCTGTCTGTCCATCCATCTCTCTTTCTCTGTCTCTCTCTCTGTCTCTGTCTCTCTGTCTCTGTCTCTGTCTCTCTGTCTCTGCCTCTGTCTCTCTCTCTGTCTGTCTCTCTCTCTCTCTCTCTCTCTCTCTCTCTCTCTCTCTCTCACACACACACACACACACACACACACACAGCCTCATATATGTAGCTAAGGATGACCCTGAACTCTTGAACTTCCTGATTCTGGTTCCCAAGTATATGACTATACCCAACTACTACTACACACAGCTTGGAATATGCAGTGATTTAATTAGGTGTAAATTTGTTAACTTTCATCCATGTCATAAGCCATAATATATTTCTTATACTTGAATGCTATTTTCTGTGAGTATTAAAAATAATGCATTAATTGGTTTTGGCCTTCTCAAGTTTTTATTATTAACAGTGCTTCTATAAACAGTCTTAGTAAAGCTTTCTATAGAAATGTATTTTCATATATTGGGTATATGCCTAAGAGCAGAATGACTGAGTCATAAGGTAAACCTCTTTTGAGGAAGGTTCATGCTGTTTTCCAAACTAACTGAACCATTGTAAATTCCTGCCAGCTCAGGAGTATCCTAATTTCCAACATTATTGTCAGATGTCACAGGTCATCTTTTGTACTGTAGTTACTTCAGTGTATTTTACAAGTAGTATTCCATAATGCTAGTTTCATATTTCCATTTTTTTGGTGCTATTGAATATCTTCTCATAAACTTGCTTTACATATTGAAATAATATTCATTCAAAGTGTTTCCCTATATTCAGTTAAAGGATGTTTCCACTTCCTGTTGAGTTAAACAATTTTATTAAATAATCTAGATGCTGGTAGCCTGCCACATACCTGTTCTTCAAATATCTTTCACATTGTGCATCTGCTTTGACCTTTGGTCAATGTGTTCTTTGAAACACAGAAATCCTGTTTTTATGTAGTCAAATTTATGCTTTCAATCTTATGCTATGTTTTTGATATTATGTCTAGAAAATCATTGTCTGATTTGACACAGTGGCTATTTACCCCCATACCTATGTAAGCTGTTTATAGTTTTAGACCTTATATCCATGTGTTACATTTAGCCAGGTTTTCTCCATGCTGTGAGGTAGAAGCCCAACATAGCTCATGTGTATTTTCAGTTCTTCCTTTGGCTGAGGAAGAGATAATTTTTCTGCTACATTTAACAGACACCCTTCTCAAATATTAATGCATCATATGTGCATAGAAGGTCTTTTGGAGAGACTTTCAATTTTATTGTTCATGTCTGACTCTAGGAAATATAATTGATTACTACAACACTGTACTATAACTTGACATTGAGAATAATTCTCAGATTTAAAGTTGGGTATAGGGTGCTATGATATTCTGCTCTCAGTAACTTTTTCAGTTATTCTGAGTGCTTTGGATTTGTATTTATATTTTAAGATTCGACTGTCAATCTCCACAAAAAGTAAAAATTCAGTTCAGACTTCAGAGCAGATTTGTGGACTACTTAGAACTGTTAGGAGAATGCTGTTATCTTGGCTATTGCCTAATCTAAACTATGAGCACAGGCTGGCTTCAATTATGTAGATATTCTCTGACATTAACTCATAATGTGTCAAATACAGAAATAGATTGTATTTCTGCTGTAATATTCTATTTGGTGAATAGATAAAATTATCTTCCAGTGACTTTCCAAAATCACAAATTCACCTTAAACCGATAAATTCACTCTTTTTTATTTTTATTTTTTTAATTTTATAATTAATTTAATTTTACATATCAGCCATGGATTCCCCTGTCCTCCCTCCCCCACCCTGATGCACCTCCCATTCTCACCTCCTCCAGGGAAAGGACTCCCCTGGGGATTCAGCTCAGCCTGGTAGATTCAATCAAGGCAGGTCCAGTCCCTTCCTCCCTTCACCCTGGTTGAGCAAAGTGTTCCAGCATAGGCTCCAGGCTCCAAAAAGCCAGCTCATACATTAAGGACAGGTACCGGTCCCACTGCCTGGGTACCTCCCAAACAGTTCAAGCTAATCGACTGTCTCACTTATCCAGAGGGCCTGATCCAGTTCCATGGGGGCTCCTCAGCTATTGGTTCATAGTTCATGTGTTTCCACTAGTTTGGCTATTTGTCTCTGTGCTCTTTCCAATCATGGTCTCAATATCTCTCACTGAAACAATCCCTCCTTTCTCTCGCCGATTGGATTCCTGGAGCTCCACCTGGGGTCAGGCCGTGGATCTCAGCATCCTCCTCCATCAGTCATTGGATGAAAGTTCTATCATGACAGTTAGGGTGTTCAGCCATCCAATCACCAGAGTAGGTCAGTTCAGGCTCTATTTTGACCACTGCCAGTAGTCTATTGTGGAGGTATATGGTGATATTTTATTTGTACTGAAATGTGATTTTATTTGTATGTTAATAAATAAAGTTGCCTGGGGGTCAGAGCTAATAGCAAGCCATAGTAGAAGTCTGGCAGTGGTAGCACATGCCCTTAATCTCAATCACATGACAGGAAGATCTCTGTGTGTTCAAGGATACCACCAGCATGGAGACACACACCTTTAATCTCAATACCAACCATAGAAGACCTGGAGGTCTGTATAGATGGGCAGTGATGAGGAGGTCATGTGGTTGGGTTTACAACCAATGAGAAGGCAGAACAAAAAGTCAATAAAAAGGACAAACACACAGGAAGTAGCTCTCTAGCAGAGAGGTAGGAGAGCAGTGGCAGTGAAGGGTAAGGCTTTTAGTCTCAGCTCTTAGCTATTGCTCTGACCTCTTGGCTTCTAACTCTGTATTTGGCTCTGTCTTTCTTATTTAACAAGACGGTAACATCTACATTGGTATCTTTGTGGATTTCTGGGTGCCTCTCTAGCACTTTGCTTCTTCCTAGTCCCATGGGTTTCTTCATTTATCATGGTATCTCTTTCCTTGTTCTCGCTCTCTGTTCTTGATCCAGCTGGGATCTCCCACTCCCCTAAGCTCTCTTTCCCCCACTGTTGCCCTTCATTACCCTCCTTCATGTCTAGTTTGCTCATGTAGATCTCATCCATTTCTCTGTCATCGGGCAATCCTTGTGTCTTTCTTAGGATCCTCTTTACTGGGTAGCCTCCCTGGAGTTGTAAGTAGCAGTCTAGTCATCCTTTGTTTTACATCTAGTATCCTCCTATGAGTGAGTACATACCATGTTTGTCCTTCTGAGTCTGAGTTACCTTACTCAGGATTATTTTTTCTAGGTCCATCCATTTGCTGCAAACCTCATGATGTCATTGTTTTTCTCTGTTGAGTAGTACTCCATTGTGCATATGTACCACATTTTATTTATCCATTCTTCAGTTGAAGGGCATCTAAGTTGTTTCCAGCTTCTTCCTATTACAAACATGCTGATATGAACATAGCTGAGCAAGTGCCCTTGTGGTATGATTGAGCATTCCTTGGATATATGCCCAAGAGTGGTATAGCTGGGTCTTGGGGGAGATTGATTCCCAATTTTCTAAGAAAGCACCATATTGATTTCCAAAGTGGCTGTTCAAGCTTGCATTCCCACCAACAGTGGAGGAAAGTTCCCCTTGCTCCACATCCTCTCCAGCATAAGCTGTCTTCAGTGTTTTTGATCTTAGGCATTCTGACGAGTATAAGATGGTATCTCAGAGTCATTTTGATTTTCATTTCCCTAATGATTAGGGATGTTGAGCAATTCCTTAAATGTCTTTTAGCCATTTGAACTTTGTTGGTTGAGAATTCTCTGATTAATTCTACAGTCCATTTCTTAATTGGACTGTTGGGTATTTTGATGTCTAATTTCTTGAGTTCTTAATATATTCTGGATATCAGTCCTCTGTCAGATGTGGGGTTGGTGAAGAGGTTTTCCCATTCTGTAGGCTGTTGCTTTGTCTTATTGACCGTCTCCTTTGCTCTAATAAAGCTTCTCATTTTCAAGAGGTCACATTGATTGATTGTTTCTCTCAGTGTCTGTGCTACTGGTGTTATATAGGAAGTGATCTCTTATGCCAATATGTTCAAGAATACTTCCTACTTTCACTTCTATCAGGTTCAGAGTAACTGGATTTATGTTGAGGTCTTTGATCCATTTGGACTTAAGTTTTGTGCATGGTGACAGATATGGATCTATTTGCAGTCTTCTACATGTTGACATCCAGTTATGCCAGCACCATTTGTTAAAGGTGCTCTTTTTTCCATAGTACAGTTTTGGCTTCTTTGTCAAAAATCATATGTTCATAGGTGTGTGGATTAATGTCAGGGTCTTCAATTTGATTCCACTGGTCCCCATGTTGGTTTTTATGCTAGTGCCAAGCTGTTTTTATTACTGTAGCTCTATAGTAGAGCTTGAAGTCAGGAATCATGATGCCTCCAGTGGTTGTTTTATTGTACAAGATTCTTTTGGCTATGCTGGGTTTTTTGTTTTTCCATATGAAGTTGAGTATTGTTCTTTCCAGGTCTGTGAAGAATTGTGTTGGGATTTTGATTCAGATTGCATTAAATTTTTAGATTGCTTTTGGTCAGATTGTCATTTTTACTATGTTAATCCTGCCTATCCATGAGCATGGGAGATCTTTCCATTTTCTGACATCTTCAATTTCTTTCTTCAGGGACTTAAAGTTCTTCTTATACACATCCTTCACTTGCTTAATTAGATTTACCCCAAGGTATTTTATATCATTTGTGGCTATTGTAAAGGGTGATGCTTCCCTGATTTCCTTCTCAGCCTGTTTGACATTTCTATATAGGAGGGCTACTAATTTTTTTGAGTTGATCTTGTATCCTGCTACATTGCTGAAGGTGTTTATAAGCTGTATCAGTTCCTTGGTTGAATTTTTTGGGTCACTTATGTATACTATCATGTCATCTGCAAATAGTGAAAACTTGACTTCTTCCTTTCCAATTTGTATCCCCTTGATCTCCTTTTGTTGTCTTATTGCTCTAGCTAGAACTTCAAGTACTAGGTTGAATAAGTGTAGGGAGTACGGACAGCCTTGCCTTGTTCCTGATTTTAGTGGAACTGCTTTGAGTTTCTCTCCATTTACTTTGATGTTGGCTGTTGGCTTGCTATAAATTGCCTCTATTATGTTTAGTTATGTTCATTGTATTCCTGATCTCTCCAAGACCTTTATCATGAAGGGGTTTTGGAGTTTGTCAAATGCCTTTTCAGCATCTAGTGAGATAATCATGTGGTTTTTTTTCTTTAAGTTTGTTTACATGGTGTATTACATTGACAGACTTTCATATGCTGAACCACCCTTGCATCACTGGGATGAAGCGTACTTGATCATGGTGCATAATTGTTTTGATATGTTCTTGGAGTTCGTTTGCCAGTATTTTATTGAGTATTTTTGCATCAATGTTCATGAGGGAGATTGGTCTATAGTTCTCTTTCTTTATTGCACCTTTGTTTGGCTTGGGAATCAGGGTAATTGTAGCCTCATAGAAGGAGTTTGGTAATGTTCCAACTGTTTCTATTGTGTGGAACAATTTAAAGAGTATTGATATTAACTCTTCTTAGAAGAGCTGGTAGAATTATGTGCTGAAACCATCTGGTCTTGGGCTTTTTTTGGTTGGGAGACTTTTAATGACTGATACTATTTATTTATGGGTTATTGAACTATTTAAATAGTTCATCTGGTCTTGATTTAAATTAGGTATATGGTACCTATCCAGAAAATTATCCATTTCTTTTAGATTTTCCAGTTTTGTGGAGTAGAGGTTTTTAAAGTATGACCTGATGATTCTCTGGATTTCCTCAGTGTTAGTTGTTATGTCTCCCTATTCATTTCTGATTTTGCTAATTTGGATGCTCACTTTCTGCCTTTTGGTTAGTTTGGATAAGGACTTGTCTATCTTGTTGATTTTCTCAAAAAACCAACTTTTTGGTTCATTGATTCTTTGTATTATTCTCTTTGTTTCTATTTTATTGATTTCAGCTCTCAATTTGATTATTTCCTGGCATCTATTCCTCATTGGTGACTTTGCTTCTTCTTGTTCTAGAGCTTTCAGGTGTGCTGTTAAGTCACTAGTGTGAGATTTCTCCAACTTCTTTATGTGGGCATTTAGTATTATGAATTTCCCTCTTAGCACTGTTTTCATAGTATCCCATAAGTTTGAATATGTGGTATATTCATTTTCATTGATCTCTAGAAAGTCTTTAATTTCTTTCTTTATTTCTTCCTTAACCCTTTGGTGATTCAATTGAGAATTATTCAGTTTCTATGAGATTGTAGGCTTTCTGTAGGTTTTGTTTTTGTTGAAGTCTAACTTTAAACCATGGTGGTCTGTTAGAACCCAGGAGGTTATTCCAATTTTTTTGCATCTGTTGAGATTTGGTTTGTGGCCAAGTATGTGATCAATTTTAGAGAAGGTTCCATGGGGTACTGAGAAGAAGGTATATTCTGTTTTGTCAGGATGGAATGTTCTGTAGATATTGATTAAGTCCATTTGAGTCATAATATCATTTAAGTCCTTTATTTCTCTGTTAAATTTTGATTTGGCAGATCTGTCTAGTGGTGAGAGTGGGATGTTGAAGTCTCCCATTATTAATGTGTGGGGTTTTATATGTGATTTAAGCTTTAGTAATATTTCTTTTACATATGTGGATGCCCTTGTGTTTGGGGCATAAATGTTCATGATTGAAACTTCATCTTGGTGGATCTTTCCTGTGATTAGCATGTAGTGCCATTCTTTATCTCTTTGGATTGATTTTAGTTTGAAGTCTATTTTGCTGGATATTAGGATGGCTACACCAGCTTGCTTCTTAAGACCATTAGATTGGAAAGACTTTTCCCAGTCTTTCATTCTTAGGGGTAGTGTCTATCTTTGAATTTGAGATGTGTTTCTTACATGCAGCAGAAGGATGGGTCCTGTTTTTGTATCCATTCTATTAGCCTGTGTCTTTTTATAGGTGAATTAAGTCCATTGATATTAAGGGATAGTAATGACCAGTGATTGTTCATTCCTGTTTCTTTTGGTGGTAGTGTGTGTGTACTTCTCTTCTTTGGGGTTTAATGCTTTGAGGTTATGTATTGCCTGTGTTTTTGTGGGTGTATCTGACTTTCTTAGGTTGGAACTTTCCTTCTAGTGCTTTCTGTAGGGCTGAGTTTGTGGATAAGTATTGTTAAAATCTGGTTTTGTCTTGGAATGTCTTGTTCACTCTGTCTACGGGTATATTAGTCTAGGCTGGCATCCATGGTCTCTTAGCATCTGCATTACATCTGTCCAGGTCCTTTTAGCTTTTAAAATCTCCATTGAGAATTCAGGTGTTTGCCTTTATAAGTCATTTGGCTTCTTTCTTTGCTGCTCTTAATATTCTTTCTTTATTCTGTATGCTTAGTTGTTTAATTATTATGTAGTGAGGGGATTTTTGGGGGGTCTAGTCTTTTTGGTGTTCTATAGGCTTCTTGTATCTTCATAGGCATTTCCTTCTTGATGGGAAGTTGGGAAAGTTTTCTTCTATGATCTTGTTGAACATATTTTCTGTGCCTTTGAGTTGGTATTTTCTCCTTCCTTTATCCCTATTATTCTTAGGTTTGATCTTTTCATGGTGTTCCAGATTTCTTGGACATGTTGCGTTATGATTTTTTTGGCATTGGTATTTTCTTTGACTGACTAATCCATTTCCTCTACACCAGAGATCCTCTCTTCCATCTCTTGTATTCTGTTGGTTATGCTTGCATCTGTGTTTCCTGTTCGTTTACTCAGATTTTCTATTTCCAGCATTCCTTCTGTTTGTGTCTTCTTCATTGTTTCTGTTTCCCTTTTCAGGCCTTGAACTGTTTCCCTCACTTGTTTCATTCCTTTTTCATGTTTTTTTTTAAAGGGATTTATTGTTTTCTTCCACTTTTTTATTTGTCTTTTCCTCTAGTTCTTTATAGATTTCTTCCCATTTTTGTTTGACTTTTTCTCATTTTCTTTATTGATTTCCTCCACTTTTTTCTTTATCTTTTCCTCAATTTCATTTTTGATTTATTCTTGAAAGGCCTTTAGCATCTTCATGATGCTATTCTTAAGGTTGCTTTCTTCTGCTTCTTCCACCTTGTGATCTTCAGGTCTTGCTGTTGGAAGAGGGCTAGATTCTGCTAATGCTGTATTGCTCTTTATGTTGTTGTATGTACTTCTGCCTTGATGTCTGCCCATCTCCTTGTCTAATAGGTATAAGAGGTTCCTGTGTCTGAGTGAGTTGCTGTTGGTCCACTCTGTGTTTTTTGTGTCTGTGTCTCAGGGAGCCCTTCTGGGTCTAATCTTAGCTCTTTGTCTGATTGGAGCATGCAGCTTCTGTGTCTCAGCGAGCTGCTCTTGGGTCAACCCAAGTTAGTTGATTCTGTGACTCACTGATTCATTCTTGGTCTTATCAGGGCTCTTGGTCCAGTCAGAGCTGACAGATTCTGTGTTTCAGGAAGCCTCTCTTGGTCCAATGAGAGGTGGCAGATTCTACTTCTCAGAAAACTGCTCTTGGTCTATTCAGGGCTGGCAGATTCCCTGTCTCCTGAGTTTACTCTTGGTCCAGTGATGGCTCTTTGTCCAATGAGAGCTCTCTGAACCCCATGGGAGCTCTCTGGGCCTGATGGGAGCTCTCTGGGCCAGATGGGAGCTCTGGGCTGAATGAGAGCTGGGGGCTGGTCTCCAAGTCTCAGGAAGTGGCAGGGGTTTCGGGCAGATGGGTGTGGGGGCAGGGGGTGTAGATTGCAGGGTCCGCTGGGGTTCCTGGAGAAGGGGTACTTTCCCAAGGGAGCCCTGCCCACTAGCCGGCAACTGAGGCCGAGTTGGGCAGGTCTTCCCTGGGAATGCCTGGGGCCCAGGGATTGAACCTAGGGGCAGGCCTCCTTGGGTATGAACCCAGTAACTTACCTCTGGTCCGGATGGGAGCTCTGGGCCGGATCCAAATTTAATCTTTATGCTAGTGATCGTCACACTTAAATTACATCTTAAAGTTTAACTCTTGTTTTTCAGAAAACAGATTATTTCACAAGGCTTCTTAGTGAGGTTGTAATTTCTGACCTCATTTTCCATCTGCATTTAGGTAAAATCTTTTAATATTCAGCCAAAAACTTCCAGAGAATGAAAGCAATTTTGAAAAATCATGATTACAATTAAATCAGCATTTCTTAGGCTCAACTTGGAGGCATGAACAGGTATCCAACACCTTATAACTTTAAGTATGTTAAAATTACCTGACAAAATAAAATAATACCAATATGAGAGTACATGTGTTAGACATGAGCTATATACATCAGGACTATAGTTTAAATTACAGTGACATCAGAAAACTAGTGGAGAAAAGTCACATAAAGAAAGAAGACTGGCTCTGTTCTAGTTTGCGTTTTTATGATAAAGCAAAAGTTTTCAGTGCAACATAGGATTTTAACAAATTGCCCATGGTTGCAATAATAACTATGTGTAGGCTTATCTTAAACTTTCTTAACAGATTTTCTTTCTTATCTTCTTCTAAATAGAAAGCTGTTATCACTATTGCCTCTGCACACACACTGTTATTATGGCTGTTAAAAAGAGTAAACAGTATTTGCTATGATTTAGTGAGAAAAAAATGTTCTAAATTTGTCATTGACTTACTAGATATTGGAAATACACATTTCTATTAATACATATAAAACATATGCATAAATAGCTAAATAGTTTAATTAGTAATTTATTATCTGAAACTTTTTATTACTAAAATGTGGAATAATTTTATAAAGAAAAATTTCAGAGCAACAATAACACTAAAATAGGATATGGTTCATCTTAAGAGTCAATGTTTTAGTATTTAAAATCAATACAAAAAGCAAAACATTTAAATTCACTTAACAATAGTTAGACTAAAAAAGGCAGAACCTATCAAATTTAACTTTCAGGTCCATAAATTTTGGTTTTGGAAAGGCTTTTGTACAGTTTTTATCTCTCGAGTTGACCCAGGATTAAATGGAGAACCACAGAAACAAAGTGATTTCCAGTTGAATAAGATAGTGAATTTCCTTGACTCTTGAGTACCAGGCTTGAGAAAAGATAGCCTACATCTGAGACAGAATATTGCTATGTGACTCAGGTTACTGTGGAACTCTCTGTCAGAATACCATCCCATACTGCCCTTGCTTCTGCTTCCGAGGTGCTTGGATTTCAGGTTTGAGAGACTACACCTGGATTGAAAAGCGATAATTCTTATGCCTGAGCATTCTATGACTGATGAACATGATATCTGGTTTATATTCGTATGGACTGAATATGTCCTCTTAGAATTCCTGTGTTGAGCTGGGCAGTGGTCGAGCATGCCTTTAATCCCAGCACTCAGGAGGCAGAGCCAGGTGGATCCCTATGAGTTCAAGGCCCAGCCTGGTCTACAGAGCGAGCTCCAGGACAGGCACCAAAACTACATAAAGAAACACTGTCTCAAAAAAAAAATCAAAAAAAGAAAAAACGAATTCCTGTATTGATATCCTAAACTACAATTTGATGACAATTATCACTCACCTTTATTTACTCCAACTGAGAAATTTCCTTCTAAATATCACACTAGAGGAAAAGACAAACTAGAAGAAAAAGGCTGAAGATATTACTTTTGCTGCAGTTTTGTAATCAGGGTAACTGAATATCAGTTTTTCTTAAATTGGACTTAATGCAGAGGACAGAGTTCCAAACTATATAAGAGAAGATCACTCTAGCAATCTGTCTCCATGTACTGCTAGCCACTGGTCCACAGAGAAATGGGCAAGCAGGTGTTTTTGAAATATTTGAAAAGTTTTACAAAGGTTTTGAGGCAATAACAGTAACCTTAATTTGCATCTTTGTAGATTATAACTTCCAGAAATTATTAAATATCCATTAATCTTTCTTTTAAAAACAAACATAAAACACAAGAAACATAAGTATGTCTAAATGTCTCCATGAGTTTTTAAATGTTTTTAAAAAGATAGGTCCATGCAAAATAGTTAAAAGTACAAGAAAGAGTCTATATCCAATTATTGATATATAAATAAATTTACAGTGTATTTTCAGTGTTGGAAGATTGAATACACAATAATTTGCAAGGCACCTGGCAAAGCTGTTAAAAGTTTTATATTTTGTCTATTAACTTACAATTGAATTTCCTTTGCCAGAAATTTAGAACTGAACTCCTCTGTGTTCTGACAGTAACATTCTACTTGCAACTTTGAAATAATAATTGTCTTTAGCATTTTATTAGACATTAACAGGTTAAAAATGTGATTAAAGGGACTTCTATACAGTAATGAACTTAAAGAGCAGTGATTCTCAACCTCGCTAATGCTGTGACCCCTTAATACAATTCCTCACGTTGAGGTGACCCCCACCATAAAATTATTATTTTGTTACTACTTCACAACTGCAATTTTACTACTGCTATGAATAATAATGTAAACACAGATATGCAGATGGTTTTAGGCTGCCCTTGTGAAAGGACCGTTGAACACCCCAAAAGAATCATAACCCACAGGTTAAGAAAAACTGTGATAAATGGTTTGCAGACTTGTGAGGTTTTGATTATAGTTTGGGCTATAGTAAATGAAAACACAAATATGAAGAAAAGTTAAGCAAGTTCCATGGAAGAACACAGAAATATTTGAAGGAAGTTACAGGGAAACCCATTTACTTCCTGAAACTTAAATTTTCCTAGAAAGTGTCATTTTTGTAGAAAGTACCTAGACCATTAAATTCAAAGTGGAACGGTAATTCCAGGAAACTGAAAACTGTATGCCCCTGATAATGCTTGATCTATTGGAAAATTGAAATATGGCCATGAAGCTACATGTTGAGTAAGGCCAGTAGATCATGCTTGGAAAGCACATGGAGCTTCTGTTATTTACAGTGCATAATTTGATAAAGGCTGTTTTGTTTTATCTTTAGTAAAATGAGAGATCTTTATGATGTTCAAATAAAGTGATGATATAATCATTGCTTGGTTAAAATGACTGCTTGAGTTCCTGGATAAAAGCTGCACTTGAGGCTTTGGACTGAAGAATGAGCACTGATTCTTTTATAATATTTGAGGAAAGAGCTAAACTCAACTTGGAGTAAGGAAATAAAAACATAGGACAGAGGGCAGAGTGCATATTTGAGAGAGAATACTTTTGTCCCAGACTTCATCTTAAACCCCAATTTGAAAATTTTGGATTTATGTGTGTAAATTGAAATGAGTAATTTAAGAAAGCATCCATGAGATAGTTTAACTGGAAGTGGGAGAGAGCAAAACACATATAATATGAGGTAAAAGGGAAAATACCATGGGGATTTTTAAAAGAGGATTTGGTAGAGGGAGAAATAATGGAAAGCAGGAGCCCAAGTCAACCACAAATAAGGGTGTTTGGAGGGGAAAAGGGGAAATATACTGCTATATAAAGTGACTACAAAACACAATAAAATGTTTAATGAACTATACCCTGCATATGTTGACAACACTGCTCCTAAAAGATGGAGGTATTTAAATAAAAATGTTAGTGCCAGGTGTGCAAATATTCCTGTGAATCCTTGGCCAGAGAGAGTCAAGAGTTTCTCAAAAACAGTGGGAGTGGTTAACATTGCTGCTGGTTAGTGGAGCTAGAAAGTAAGACCCTATGGCTGAAAACATCATGTACTTTGGACACAGGAGTTAAAACTGAGTTTTATCCTTCCTTAATTCTGGTAGTATTCATAGCATTGAAACGTACTATGCAGTCAGCTAGAACAAAAAAGTCACCAACAAAAGTTTTACTCAACTTCATATCCTGAATGCTACAATTCTGATGTGTCAAACAAGATATGCTCACTGGTAGCATTGGAACCTGATTATCATGGAGAAATAGATAATAAATTACTTTCTAATTGGATTTAAGGCCCCCTGCATGGGATGAATACATTACTGGAACTGTAAACAGTCAAAAGCTGATAGCTGGAGTGATCACAGACTCCAGAGGAGAAGGTGCCATAGTTGTTTTGATAAAAGGAAATGCAGTTAAACTGCTTCATAAGTGTTTATGCTTATGCTCATAAACTAGTGCTACTCAGCCTGGGTCAGACAACCTTCTTTACACAGAGAGCAACCGTCAATGCAGAAATTCACAATTAATCGAGGTTCGGGAAATAAGTGACTGTTAAATTAATGTCCAGCCATAATTGAGACATCTATAACACCACACACACACACACACAGGTGATAGGTAATGGTATGGAAGAGGTAGCAGAAACTGTTTTCCAGTTAGCATCACAATCATGAACACACAGCAGATGTGAATACCATCTAATTCTTTTCTAATACAAACATTGTTCACTTTGAAAAGTACATATTCCTCATACTTTTTACAAATTTGAGTTATTCTCATTGCTGTTTTTCAAGAAATTTAGTCCTTATTTTTCAATCATTGTCTTTATCATAATGAATTGCAATTTTTTAAAAAAAAAAAACATTATTAGAATTAGCGTTCTCTCATCAGATTCCATCTTTTTATTTTTAAACAACAGGGCTTGGTTTCTTTTCATTATTAATATAAACACTATTATGCTAAGGCAAAGAAGGTGGCAATAGATGTTTTTATTTATTTTATGAATCATTGCAGCTAAAAGAAATGCAAAGGATACACAAAATATAAATGCATAGGATCAGTAGCATCATTTTTTAACATTCATCTGTTTCTAAAGAGAGAACTATCAGGTACTAATTTGCATTTGTGACTTCATAATATGCTCCAATGATAGTAGTTACTTATATTGAGGAAAAGAGAACAGAGTCTGGAATCCATGAGCTCCTGGGCCCTCACAGCAACTCTTGATATTCTTCTGTTGCAAAAAACCAGTCCAACCCTGGCATGGACAATCACATCCATCCAGAAAAGATTAATGAAAATGGTACTTGAATAATATTTTATTCAAGATTACAACTGTGAAAGTTTCACAGACTACAAAATAACTGAATGATCCTTTGTCCTGAATGACTTCTGCTCAATGATAGCTTTATCTTCTCTTTATAAACCCCACTTCACAGATAAGTTTTATAATAGGAAAGAAAAATAGTATCCTGAAAATGTTTATTACCGAGTAAAACCCTTGATCTCTTGAGTACTTAACCAAATTTCATATCACGAATTATTGTAGATTCTCTAATGAATCCTTTTATCACCGTATTATGTACTTTTCTCCTTTGCATCAAAGGACATCACAAGAAATTAGACATCAACATTTTTTCAACAGCAAATATGTTCTTCTTATTGAGAACAGTGACATTTTCAACTAAAGTTTATGTGGAAATCATATTTGCATTGAATATTCACAGAATATTTTAAGGTTAATAATTATCCCTCTTTCATCATCCCAAAATATCACTTTCTATTTTTGTTTGTTT
>CABHPQ010167371.1:0-29701 GCA_902168405.1 Peromyscus aztecus
GTGAGGATTCAGAGTGAGTCCTGGAAAGATTGGGTTCTGCAGTCAGAAAGCCCAGAGATCCGATGACTGGGAGTGATGGCCGATATTAATCCACTATTTAAGGTTTGCATGTGATATGCCTACAATGATTAATGTAACACCATGTACCAGGAAGTGCTCCATCTAGGGATGACTAAACTCAGCACTACCGGGATATGAAAGAAGTCCACTCAAGGGCAGTGATCCTGCCTCTACCATCTGAATGCATTGGCATGAGCTACAGCTGTTCATCGCACTCTCTGGACTTTGGCTGCACTTGATTATTGCTGAGAAATACGGTTTCCAGCCTCACACCGGGCTCACTGAATCAGAACCTGCACTTTCACAAATGTCTCCAATGATTCTTGAGTGCATCAAGCCTTGAGAAACGTTGAATCAGAACCCAACCCACCCCCGCCCTGTGATAGGATATGAAATATCAATAGATACAGCTATCCATATATGGGAAAAAAATAAAGAACAATGGTTCCCCCTTAGGGAATTAAAAAAAGACAGTTTGTTTTCTCCTGATAATTATAAGCAGGATGTATTCATTTGAACCAAAATGAAAAATATGGGACCTTTGGGAGCTATTTTCACATATGGTGGGGTTGCGGTTGGGGTAGACAAGCAGTAGTTCTGATCTACCTGTTCAGGAGCAGGCTTCACACTTTGTTCAGAGCCATCATCTTCCTTTCTGACATCCCAACTCTAAGGAGATGCTTGCTGTTAAAAATTACCAAGCCCCTGAACATCTTATGTAGTGTGCTGAGGGCAGGGGGAGAGGGGAGGCAGAATGCCTAACTAGCTTAGGGGAGGTGAGAAACCCTGCAACAAAAGACACACAGGACATATAGGAAGCTGACTATACCTATGGCTCTCAGGTACCTCTGCTGGCCTCGTGCACAGATTTAGACTTTTAGTTCACAGAGATGAAAACAAAAGAAATGTTGGGCAGGAAATTGACATCTATTGTTTTCAAAAATTAAAATAGTTTTATTAGTTGTCTAATGATTATGACAATATTTATTGCAGTCAGAATGACCAAGATCAAGAAAATGATAAATGACAGCTCAGGCTGGCAAAGATGTGAGGAAAAGAGAACATTTACCTATTGCTGGAGGGAGTGCAAACTTGTACAGCCACTATGGAAATCAGCATGGGAATAGAGCCACCTTAAGATCTGGCTATACCTCTCTTGGGCATTGTGGTGGTTTGAAAGAAAATGGTCCCCGTAGGGAGTGGCACTATTAGGAGGTATGGCTTTGTTGGAGTAGGTATGGCCTTGTTTGAGGAAGTGTGTCACTATGGGGGTGAGCTTTGAAGTCTCATATGTTCAAGCTATGCACAGTGTGGTACACAGTTTTCTTCCTGTTGCCTGTGAATCAGGATGTAGAACTCTCAGGTCCTTCTCCAGCACCATGACTGCCTGCATGCTGCCATGCTTCTGGCTATGATGATAATGGGCTAAACTTCTGAGACTGTAAGCCAGCCTCAATTAAATGTTTTCATTGATAAGAATTGCTATGGTCATGGTGTCTCTTCACAACAATAGAAACCCCAGGTAAGGCAGGTATATACCCAATGACTCTACATCCTACTACAGAGATACGTACACATCCATGTTCATTGTTGCTCTATAATAGCCAGATATTGGAAACAGACTACATGTCCATCAACTGATGAATGAATAATGAAAATATGGTACATTTATAATTGGATATTATTCAACTGTTAAGAAAAATGAAATTACGAAATTTGCAGGTAAATGGATGGAGCTAGAAGAAATTAGCCTGGGTGGGGTAACCCAGATCCCCAAAGACAAATATTGTATGTTTTTTCTTATATGTGTATTTCAGCTCTTAAGCTTTCAATATGTGTGCTTACAAGCCAAATAACCACAATGGATAGGTACTTAGTAAAGTAGGGAAAAGAGAGGATCCCCAAGAAAGGGGAAATAGAGTATAATGTTATGAAGAAATGAAGGGAAAACTAGAATAGGAGAATTAAATATGAGGGAAATGGGAGAGAAGGATTAAAGAGGGAATATGGAGAGGGACAGCTAACACTAATGGTCATTTGAGAAACTCCACGGAAATCTGCTACTGTAGAAGCTTCCTGAAATACATGCATATGTAAAAGGAATCTAAATTGAGTCACGAGGTAAAAGGAGAGTCAATGCCCCAACCAGACATCTTACGCTACCAAGTAAAACTTTCAGCATCAACAATGGGCTGCATCTTGTTGAGTCATTGGCTAAAGGGTCCTAAACACCCCCCACCCCAAACATCACAGGCTATTTCCAAGGCTATTGGTTACCTGATGGTAAGGTTCTATTGATGGAGAGAACACTTGCTTATGTCATTGAGCACAAAGAAGTTAAGCTGATGCCTAACTAGAAGCTTCCACCCTACTGACTAGTGTTCATGGTACTGGAAGGTACTCTGTGTGCTCCTGGAAAAGTAAGCACCAGCACCCCAGCTATGAACTCTATGACCTACAGTAGCAACCTGCCTGAAAGATACACTGGCGCGATGGTCACAAATGTTATGGGAGTAACCAGCCATTTTCTGGTTGGATTTAAGGCTCACTCCGTGAGATGAAACCTATACCTGGATACTCGGACACTGCTAAAGTGACCGAGAACCTGAGATGAGATAGCTCAAGGGCCCAGGGGAAGACTTATTATTATTATTCTGTAAAAGGAGCACAGCAATAAAATGACTCCTAGTGATATGTTGCTCTACCCATAGACCCATGCCTCACCCAACCCACATCAGAGAAGCTTCTTCTTGCATTGGATAGGAGTTAACACAGAAACCCACAACTGCACAGGGTGCAGAGAATGAGAGATTTGGGATCACTCAGTCCTAAATGGGATGTTTTCATCAAACCCCTTACCCTCAAGGCTTAGGGAGTGATGCAGAAGAAGAGACAGAAAGATCGTAAGAGTCAGAGGTGACGAATGGACTGATGTACATATGAACTCACAGAGAGCATGGTCCCCACACAAGTCCTTCATAGGTTCAAGATAGATGCGGTCCCAGTACTAAGATGGAGAAGTAGACACAAAGTCCCTCCCCTAAAAAAGAAACTGGGTCAACACAAAATGAACCTATGGTCTCTTTGTGCACCTTTGTTTCATTTTGCTTGGTTTTGGCATTTTTTTTGTCTTGTTGGTCTTTTGTTTATTCATTTTGATTTTCATTTTTGTGTTTTTGTGGGGGTTTTTATGTGTGTTTCATATTTTTGTTTTTGTTTCATGGTTTGTTTTTATTTTTGAAAGAGAGAGAAAGAGAAAAAGAAACTCAGGTTGGGTATATATGGAGACGGGGAGGATCTGGGAATTATTGGGGGAGAGGAAAACATGGTCAAAATATATTGTGTAAAAATTATTTTTCAAAAAATGAGTACAGTCTCCCCATTTGAGAGTTGGGATCTGACTTGGTGTACTTGAGAGCCTCCGTAGGGCAGTTCCCCAGGCTGCCAGGCTCTCAACAGCCTCTGGGTGCTTTCTTGAACCCTATCCATCAGTCAGGTTAGAAAGTGGTACACATCAGGAGAGTTGAGCTTCACTTAGGGTTGGCAGAGGAGACCACTGTGTTTCTACAGGTTCATGGTGGGGGTTCTGAGTATGAAGAGTCTGCAAAAGCAAAGCCCATGTAACACACACACACACACACACACACACACACACACACACGCACACACATGCTCTTGCACACACACATACATGCACACTCACAACACATTCATGTTCATGCACACACACACATATACACATCACACACAAACACACACACACATGCTCATGCACACATACATATGCTCATGCAATACACACATGCTCACACAAACATACATGCTCATGCACACACACACATACACCACACATATACACATACACGCTGCACACACACATACATACATACCACTCATACACATACACACCACACACATACACACACAGAGGCTCATACACACACACATACACACCTCAGAAACACACATACACATGCTCATCCATACACATACACACACATACACTACACACACACACACACACACACACACACACACACACACACACATTTCCTTTTGGCGTGGGAGAAAAGAAGATAATGGCATAAACATCCTAGAAAGCCAGGCTGTTGGGAATGTAAGATGTGTTGGAATTTTTCAGTGTACAGATTAGGATCAACAGGAGAGGATCCAGACCCCTTTCAAGCTAAGGAAGGTCAGAGAGGGAGAAGGGTCTGACAATCCCCTCAGTTCCAGTGGCCTTGGCCGGGGTGGCCCGACCCCAGCCTGAAGCAGGAAGGCCCAAAGAACTTGAGAGAGCTGGTCTTTGGTGGGAAGAGGAGGAGTGTCAGAAGCAGAAGGCAGGGAGGGGAGAAAGCTGGTGCTTCTCAGTTGTCAGAGGAAAGAAAGTGTAGGAGTTTCTTAGAGTAAGTAGAAGCCTTAGTCCGCTGTGAAGGGACAGAGAATGCAGGTCTAGGTGGAGCCAGCCGGAGGAACCTGGAAAGAAGAAATAGTGGTTCTGGATTCAAAAAGAGTCTGGGTAGGACCAAAGGAGTGTAGACTGGAAGCAAGTGATCCATGTGGAAAAGTATTAATTTTTACAGTTAATATTGTTCTCAAGAGAAATAATTTTAAGGCTGTGAAGAAGGCAACCAAGGAGAAGTGTCTGGGTGAGCAAGACTGAGCGGCTCTCCTCAGAGAGTCTGGCGAGCCCACCAGATCAGAGAGCAGAGGAGTAGCACACCTTCCTCGCTCAGGTCCCCTTTGGGAAATGTGGTCATGCCACTGTGGTAGATGGAGGCCATGTTTCTGTTGTGGACTCGGACAGCCCAGGGAAAGTCTGGAAGAGCTCTTGATCTAGTGATAGGGATTATGGTGTGCGGTCAGCGGGATTGGAAGGGGTTCTGGTGGGAGACTCACTAAATGAAAACAAAGGTCCAATGTTGAGCAAAATTCCAGTGCTGGAGAACAGCAAAGGCCTGGTGGTGATGACCCCTGGTAGAGGGCAAAAGGCCCGGTGGTGATAGACGATATGAGTCCTGGTAATGGTAATGGGTGTAGAGGACATGGTAGTAAGGGTAGGGAAACCTCCCACATCATGACCAGTCTCAATGATATCTCTCAATCCTGGGTTTCAATACCAGGTGTAACATTTTATATCTAGAAAGAAGAGATGTAAGAGAGAGGTGCTGAGTCAACCCAACCTGCAGGCAAAAGGTTTATTACTAACGCAGTCAGCCCTCGAGACAAAGCAAAGTATTTTCCCTTAAGATCCCTTAGGAGGTAGAGAGAGCCTGGTTCTGTGACTTCTGTATGTGACAGAGGTAAGGGCAAGGAGCATACATGACCTACTTGGTGTGACAGGAGCCACTCTTTCTCTGGGTATGGGAGTGAGGACTGGCTAATGTGCGACCCATTTTGCACAAGGGTTTCTTGTTCCTCTTACAGTGAACTAGCCATTTAGGGCCCAGTTACCTGTAAAGCCCTAGACTTCCCTGCTTATGGAGCATTGCATTTACACTAGGTAAATGTAGATGTAACCAACCATCTTATAAATAAGAAACACAGAACCAATACAAAGAAGAAAGCCAAGAGGTCAGAGCTAAGAAGAGCTAAAACCTTACCCTTCCTCCTGCAGTGGTCCTACCTCTCCGAAGGAGGAGGTACTTCCTGTATTAAAGTCTTTATATAGTCTCTGTTCTGCCTTCTCGTTGGTTGTAAACCCAACCACAGGACTGCCTCATCACGGCCTGTCTGTACAGACTTCCAGGTGTTCTATGGTTGGTAATGAGATTAAAGGCATGTGTATCCAATGCTGGCTGTATCCCTGAACACACAGAGACTTACCTAGCTCTGTCTACCAAGTGCTGTGATCACAAGCGTACACCACCACTGCCCTGCTTTCCTATGGCTTGCTAATAGCTCTGACCCCCAGGCAACTTTATTTATTAACATACAAATAACATTTTGGTACAAAAGAAAATATCACCATATTTCCCCTTTTCTATTTTAATAAAAAGAAAAAAGGAAAACGCTTATAACTAACATAAGAAAAACTATATACAGAAGTACAATAACTATATACAATATATACAAATAATAAATACCTAAACAATGTCTAGTCTATTTGTATTTAACAAATTCAGAGAAAATAATTCTATTATCTATCCTATTGTATCTAATTCACTTTCTATCCTAATTAATCTTCAACTATAACTAAATAATCTTCAACTCCTTCAGAGACTCAAGAAGGAAATAATATTAGCTAACAAAAATAAAAACAGGAAGTACATGCAAGCAACTTCCAAAAAATTGTGAGTTGACAGAAACAGCCAGCTGCCTGGACAGTCATCTGAGGTTTCTCCGCAGTGTTGGGGCATCATCTTCAGCCTAGGCTTAGCATATCTGACAGACTCATTTGTGAAGTAGGATATACACAAAGTCAACAGTTCAACCTCACATTGGGTGAGAGCAGTCCATGTACCAGAAATACCTAAATTCCACTAGTGTCATGTCATGCATGATTCAGGATTTTAAATTCTGGAAATTGTTGATGTTTTTTGAATTCAACTGTCCATTCTTCTTGGCTATGTGTGTATGTGGCTTCATCTCAGCATACCGTTCTTCTTCACATCCTTCTATTAATTGCCAATCTACTATTGAGAGGCGTGAGCTTAGTTACTCTTCAAGAATAACTGTTTCAGCTGCTGTTCCATTGCACATCAGAAGCCATCGGCCCACTGCCTGTTCAGCTGCCTTCGAAGAAAAGGGCACTGTACCTTTTCCAGATTGTGAAGGCCACTTCAGGGATGGATGGTGCCATATTGTCCTGGCCTCAGAAGATGCCTTTTGATAAAGCCATAACCACACTTGTTTTGGCAAGAATCAGTAGTCCTTTGTTTCATGTCCTGTCTGTCCTGTTTGTCAGCAGTTGATTTGAAAATACTTTGTTGTCTGGTGGCTAACTTTTGCCACAATGAAAGTTAATTCCAGTTGCAGTTTTTTTTTCAATGCCCATATTTTCTCTGAGGTATATTGGTACTGCAGGAGCTGACATGTCTCATAGTCATAACAAAAAAGAAAAATTTTCTAAGTTATTAAAACATTTTAAATGCCATATTCTGTAGATCTCTGAAGGGTTTGAAGATGACCTGTCTATCTAAAATATATCTGCTCAATCTAGAAAACATACCTAATATGACTATAAGTTCTATTGTAATGTCTAACTACTAACTTTCATTTCTTTATATTCTAATAGTTGGTAATAATAACATTCAAGGATCAGAAAATTGTATTACATTGTTAAATGAATGGTATAAATACAGTTAGAAATATACATATAGCATTTTCTAACAATATCTAAATCCATTTGGAATATAAAATAGACTCCCAGCTTCTACCAAACCAAGGGCTAAGAATGTCATAGACAGCATCTGAAACAGTAGCCGAGATCCCCTGCTTGTGGTGACTGTATTTTGTTCCAACTGACGTATTTACAAAGTGTCTTGATTTATGATTTTTGCATTGCTGTCTCTTATAGTTTCCTTTTTGCTTCTCTCTCTCTCTCTCTCTCTCTCTCTCTCTCTCTCTCTCTCACACACACACACACACACACACACACACACACTCACACACACACCCCTAGAGTCTGCATACAAGAGAAAACTCATTATTGCTCTTCCTAGGTCTGACTTATTTAGTATAACATAATGATCTCCATTTCTATTCGTTTTCCTGAAATGTCATGATCTCATTTTTCTTCACAGCTGCATAAAATTCCATTGTGTGTATGTGTCACATTCTCTTTATTCATTTGTCTATTGATAAGCACTTAGGCTGGCTCCATTTCTTAGGTCTTATGAATAGTACAGTAAAAAGTATGGACATGGAAATATCTCTGTGGTAAACTGACCTGGAGTCGGTTGAGTATATACCCAAGTGTGGTACAGCTGGGTCATATGCTAGTTTGGGCTTTAGTATTTAAGGACAGCTACACATTGACTTTCAGAGGCTAACCAGTTTACATTCCTACCAACATCATCTAAGATTCATCTTCCCCCCTCACTTTAGGACTGTTTTATTCTATTTCTGTGAAGAACATATTTGCAGTTTTGATGGAGACTGGACTGAATTTATATGTGGCTTTTGGTAATATAAGCCATTGTCATAATACCGACTCTGCCAACCTGTAGGTATAAAAGGGTTCCCATCTTCTCAAATTTCTTTCTTTAGTGTCGTAAACGTTTTATTGTTGAACCTTGCACATTGGTTGGCTTTATTCCTACATGTTTTATTTTATTGTTGTTTGAAGTGATTATGAATGGGATTTTCACCCCCAGCCTGATTTCTTTCTCAGCAGTTTGACATTGGTATGAAGGAAGGTTACCCAGTTCTGTGAGGTGATTTTGCATCCTGCTACTTTGTTGGGCATGTTTTTCAGATAGAAGAGTTTTCTGGTGGAGTGGGTGGGAACTGTAAGCTCCCATTTGAAAATCAGGACACCTTGACTTTTGGAAACTAATCCATGCTGGACACCTTATTTACAAACAGTTTCTCCCATTCCATGGGTACATTTTGCAGATTATTTGCTTGGCTATGGGGAGCTTTTTAATCTGATATCATTCCACTTTCGTTACTTCTTTTGCTGTCTGTCCTTTGGGGTCATACTAAAAATGTATTGTCAGAATCTTTGTTTCTTTTGGTTTTGGGAGACAGGGTCTCAGGACATAGTTCACACTCACTCCAAACTTGTCATCCTCCTGGCTCAGTGTTTCAAGTGCTAGGATTACAGCTGTGTATGACATATTCATCCTCCAATTTCAAGGAGCTTTGCCTCTATATTTTCTGGTAAGAATTTTATAGACTTACATATAAGCCTTTGGTCTGCTTTGAGTTAATTTTGTAAGTGGTATAAAATGCTGATCTAATTTTATTCATTTATTTGTGTAAATTGGATATTCAGTGTTGCCTAGCAACATTTATTAAATAGAATATCCTTTCTGGAATTTCAATACAGACCCATCGGTCTGTGTCTCTTTTTATATCCAAACCATACTGTTTTGGTTGCTATAGCTTTGTGACATAGTTAAATCAAGAATTATTAGTTTCTCTTGCTTTGTTCTTCTTTCTCAAAATTGCTTGTGTTGTTTAGGATCCTCTGTGACTCTTCATGAAGTTATGGATCCCCCGTTTCTGTGGCAAATGCTCTTGGAATTTTTACAGGAATTATATTAAATCTGTACAATAAACACTCTATCAGTGGGTCAGATTCATCCAACCATTGATCAAAATATTTGGGGGAAAGTGTCAGCTAACTATGTATGGTTTTTTTCCTTGTCATTATCCCCTAATCAATACAGAACAGGTAGCATCTATTTACGCTGTATTACATGCTATAAGTAAGCTAATGATTTGAAGCATATGGAGGATGCTTGTTACATTTACATACTATAGGTGACTTGTGTACCTACAGACTATGGCATCCTGGAACCAATCCCCATTATATGACTAAAGGAGAGCTCGACATCTCTGAATAATACGTTCATTTTAACATAGAATTTTCCATTTGGCCTAATTCTGCCAACGCTAGGAACAGCAGGCGTTGGGAGGAGGGATGTGAGAGTGACAATGTGGCCTCAGAGAAGCTGCCCTGAGATTTAAGTCTTCCTGGCCATGGTACCCAAACAGCAAGATGCAGAGGCATTAGTTGAATGCTGCTGAGCTGGCACACTCAAGGATGACATGTTAGTCCTCTTAATCAGCTCCTCACGGGGACTCTGGTACATTCTCAAGGCTGAGCCCGGACTCAGAGAACCCCACTCTTCTCTCTGAACACAGCTGCCATTCTGCTCCACAACCTCAAAGTTGTCCCCAGCAGAAACTGAGCTTGAATTAATGTTGAGTTTGGAGCCTGTGCTCAGTGCCAAGTGTTGTTGACGGCGGCAGTGACATTGCTCCAGCGGCCAGCTTCTATGTTTGGATTGGCTCTGAAGTCCTTTCTGCTTGGAGCCTCTACCTGGGGGTCCTTTCCTCTTCTTCCGAACTCCTGCCAGCCCTCACTTTGGCCTCAGCTAGCGATGCTGTCTTTTCCTTCTTCGGGTCTTCTGACTCTGGCCCAAAAGTCAGCTTTGCCTCCACTCGGCTCCCTTGGCATGAATTTGGCCTCAGTCCCTTGGTCTGGTAGCCAGTCCCACATTCTTTCAGTTCTCAGAATGTTCATCCACCATCCTCAGAAACCCTCACTTCTCCATGACTCCAGTTACCTCTCCCTGCATCAAGGATATGACATCCCTACCCACTCCGTTTCAATTGGCCAGACACATCTGCCTGCCTTGAAGAAAAGTGGTGATTTTGGCTACATTCACTATACACCGAGGAACAATAACAACAGAAAAGCAGGGGAAAAGATCTCACATAAATCCATGAACATAAAATGGAAAAAATGTGGACCTTGTGTTTATTAGAGGATCAAGCCTGGGGTGAGGGGCAGAAAGAAAGCAAATGCTACCTTCAGTGTCCCTTTCCTAGGCTGTGAGAACTAGGCTTGAGGTGCCCTTTTAGGGAAGAAAAGTAATAGAATTCTTGGTGACATTCCCAGATTCCTTAAAACAAAACAACCTAACAACAAACAAAATGCAACCCCAGTCAAACACACATTCTCTCTCCACCCTGCCTCCTGTCCCCACATCTGAGACCCACCAACCCTCCCCACTTACCTCTTCCCCCCTCTCTGTTTCCACAGACACTGATTACCAGGGTGAAGTAAGAACTTGGCTTCCACTTGCCTCTTCTGAGGCAAAGAATGACCAAAATGGATTGGTAACTCTAGTTCTTTGCCTCAGAGGAGGCAAGTGGGAGGCACCTTCACAGGGTTCATTGGTAGAGGAAGCGGGAAAACAAACCATGGGCACTGAGAGGAAAAGATAGTAACAGTTCCGGTGGTGTTTGTAGGAACCAGAGAAGGCTTGGTGTGGACTCCTGATGAGCAGTCAACTTGGGTGAAGACTCAAAAGAACCATCTCAAGTAAGGCTGTCCCAAGAACCCCTTGTGTGGTCAGTTTTTACCACTTCCTTAGTTCGGTGTGGCTTACCTGTGCCCATATCAGTTTATGTGTGCAGGTCCAAAGATCTAGAAGTCGGCTTAGTCTCATCCTTACCATCTGCTATTGGACAACAACCTTCCTAAAGCATTAAGCATAAACTTAGCTTGCTCTTCAGAACAGTTGGAAAGACAGTGATATTGTGGGTGAAGTGAGTTTCTGAGGGCTCCAGGAGAGAAAGAAGAGTCTACGCTGCTTCTGCGTCACATGCTTCCTACAAATCCTTGCACTTGATAACCTTGCTAGGGCTCTTGTGGCCCTCCTGGCCACTGATGATGCCTGAATGATGCTGCTGGACTGACTGACAGACTGGCCTGAGAGATTACATTCTCCTCTGAAACACGTGTCTTAGGCTGTCCGTGGATGATCAAAAGGTCATTCCCAACATTCCATAGTTAATGAGGAAGAATGCTTTAAAGTACAGTGGGATAACCAAAAGGGACCAAAGCCAGTACTGGACCTAAGAGTGTTCACTATCATTCCCAGTGGCCAAGTTGATTTAATAACAGACGGAGTCGGAGTGAAACACCTTGGGTAAGGTTGTACTCACAAGCTGAACCAGCACACAGTGGTGTGAGAATGCCTGAAAAGACCAACATGTCTATGTGGTGTCAGAAGACTTTCCTAGAGGGTGCCTTGTGACTGAGACTTGGCAGATGAGGGGGAGCTGGGCAGACAGGTAGGATGAGGCAGGAAGTGCACTCCATAACACATCATATAGCAGCCAGGGTTGACAAGTTCAAGGAATTACAGAGTATCAACAGCAGTGGGGCAGAGTTAAGCCCAGGTTGGGTATTGTCATAGTACAACCCCCTGTCCCCACCTCCCAAAAATCTTCTCCAGGACCACAAGAAGGACAACCTTCAAGATCCTTGTGGAGGGAAGGCCATTGACAAGTGATCAGGAAGTATAGCTGGTCCCATTAGGAATCTTCACAAGTGTGGCCAAATGGTCGCACTGATGTGGCACAGATAGTGTGGTGGCGAGCTCAGCTGCCCTCCGACCTGGAGCCCTGGAATGCTGTGCACACAGAGATGTAGCACACTGCATAACCTCGACCAACGAGTGTTGCCTGACATTGATTTGCATGGCAGTGACTGCACATCCGGCCATTCTGCATACAACAGCTCATATTAGCCTCCCCAAAATGTCCACAAACCAGTCTGGACTGTCCTCTCTACTGACTTTGGTTGTTGCCACCAGACTAGTGACTGTCTACTTGTCTTTCTTCTTAGGTATTCTCAATATACTGCTTTGTTTGCTTGTTTGTTTGAAATTCTGGTCTTCACTGCCCAAGGATTAAAACACATATGATTGTAGGCCTCCAGTGCATATGGAGTTGGAACTGTGGAAAGCTGAGTTAGGAAAGGGGAGTTGAAGGAATAAGAAGTGAGAAAAGGAGAGGAGAAAGGTACTGCATGATGAGAGAAAAGAGAAGCTTCTCTGTCAAGTGATTGGTGTTGTTTTCACAGGCCTTACACAGTGCTGATTAAGGCTGGGCCTGGGAGGTTTGAGTTGAGACAGGGGCTTTCTGCAAGGATTGCTTGTTGGGGACAACCATTCCCCTTGAGCTGGCTCTGGCATGAGGCTGGGATTCTGGTTCGGGAGATCACAAGCCCTGGCTTTTTACAACCTCAACAAGAACTTACTTCTTTAGAGTCTGAGATTGGAGGCTGGTTAATTGTCACTTAGCACAGTTTATATATCACAACTCAATATTTTATCTTACACTAATTATACTCATTATTTTAGAATTAAGAGAAAAGTGTTTCATTAAAACCTTTTGAGAAATTATCCAAAACTTGGAAATAAGACAAAAGAATGACTGTCATCCTTTTAGGGCTTTGTTAGAGCTTCATCTGGCTGTCTGTGCCAAGGACGTAGGTGTGGAAATAAATGTTGTTCTCCTTGGTGCTTACAATGGTGCATGGCCTGGCCTCTGTGAAGAACAAGCTGTCCTATCTACACGAGCACACAGTTGTGTGTCTGCTTTGCACACTTCCCAGTGTAGTGTTTCACTGCCACTGAATGTCATAAATCTGGTGAATTTTACCTCCTGGTAGATCTCTCAGAGGGATCTGCCTTTTTGTATTAGGCTCTGTTTCTAACTGAGGACTTGGTGTCAACTTTAGTTATCATTTGGACAAGTTACTCAGCTGAAAGAACCTATTTCCTATCCAACAGTAATCATGGGAATGAAATCAGCCCAAAGACAAGTCATTTACTGGAATCTCTTTATAGGTCTGCCACAGGGACACAGGACAGGGGCAAATGTCTTTTTACATGCCAAAATAGAGTTCAAACACAACATATCTCTCTACCTTCCCATTTGCCTGCAAACTAGACCTGTCCCAGAACATATATTTGAAGCATTCTTTTGAAGAGAGCAATAATTTCTCTCAGGCACAAGCAGAAGTCAGAAGTAAAATTTGAGTCCACTTACTCCCAGCACACTGACTAATTTGGAGAATAAATTATGTGAACTGGCCATTGGCTTAGGGGTTCTGTGTACAGTCTGCACCCTGACTATGATACCACAGTTTCTGACAGCCAATGAATGCAGTGATGTTTGTGCAAAATCCAGCCAGCCACTTGGATTGTCTGGTATTGAGCGGGGGTGGGGGGGTGGGAGTGGGGGGTGGGGGGTGGGGGGAAGGTTACCTGGACCATTGCTAATTTCAAAGCATTTTTTTTTCTGTACCATGTCCATGTTGATGAAGATGACAATTTTGGTTCTCCTGTCATTGAAATGGCCAGATATTTGAGTGTTGTGTGGCCAAAATTACAGCACGGGCGTATCTTGCCTGGGTGTAGATTCTTCACTATAAACTGTGTCCTCTCAGAATTTTTATGTTGAAACCCAATCCTCAGTGTGATGATATTAGAAGGTGGAGCTCAAGCTCTGGATGGGTAATTGGATCATGGGGGTGATGTCCTTCTGAATGAGATTAGTTCTTACTAGAGAGCATTTCCCACCTTTTGCCACATGAGGACAAAATAAGGCACCTCCATGAACCTGACCACACACTACATATGCCAGCACCATGGTTTCTGACTTCCCAGCCTATGGAACCGTGCAAAGAAATTTCTGTTTTATATAATCACCTGGTGTGTGGTCTTTTGTTATAGTAACCTCAATGGCCCAAGGTGAGCACCCATCTTACTCCTCTCTAATGAGACTCTTGAAGAAGAATGAAAGTTAACACTGCACAATCGAACTGGAAAACTACAAAAGTTCCCACTTACAGAGAAAAAAGAGCGAGCATTCAGCAGCCACTGACCCACAGCAGTGACAAGCCCTGCAAGGCAGTCCTTAGGCTCCTCCCTGAAGCTGCTGGGAGCCACTTCTTCGGTCATCTGAAGTCGATGTTAGGAACACACCATTCTGCGAGGTAGTAGTAGAACTTGCACATAACTTCCACTTGCTTCCATGTACCAGAAACAATGCCCTCTATATTCTTTCACAGATGTATTCTTTGCTTCCCAATCTCTCCATTGTGGAATATTAGTTTAAGATATGTTACATTCATTTATGCTGTGGAATATTTGTTAAATGATGCAAATATGTGTTGCATTCTTCTATGTTGCATTTGTTTAACTCTGTAAAGCTGTGTTACTTTGCCTGCCTAAAACACCAGATTGGTCTAATAAAGAGCTGAATGGCCAATAGATAGGCAGGAGAGAGAAACAGGCAGGGCTGCCAGGCAGAAAGAATAAATAGGAGGAGAAATCTAGGGAGAAAGAGGGAGGAGTAAGAAAAGGAGAGGGAGAGGAGGACACCAGGGGCCAGCCATCCAGCCACACAGCCAGCCATGAAGTAAGAAGGAAAGAAAGATATATAGGATAAAGAAAGGTTAAAAAGCCCAGAGGCAAAACATAGTTAAAGAGAATGCAGGATAATTTAAGTTAGAAAAGCTGGCTAGAAACAAGTCAAGCTAAGGCTGGGAATTCATAAGTAAGAATAAGTCTCTGTGTATTTATTTGGAAGCTGAGTGGCAGGTCCCCAAAGAGTAAAACAAACAAACAAACCAACAAACAAAACCCAACTACACTCCATTCATTGGGGCTGGACATGCCATGAGCAATTGTTCTCTGTATTTTGACAAGTTGTGGTTTTCTGTGATGGTTGTCATCTGCTGCAAAGAGGAACTTCTTTCTGAAAGGTGAGAATCACACTTACCTGTGGGTAAAAGAATAAGTATTTAGAATGCAGTTAGGAATTATCCTGGTCTAGTAAGGTAGTGATAGTAAGCTTTCCTTTAAGATCCATGACCTCACTAGTTCCTGGTAGTTGGCTAGATTTCTAGTACTAGGCATGATTTCCATCTGTTGTTCAAGCCAATTAGATAGCTGTTGGTTGCCACTAAGGTAAGAGTGCCACTATTATACTTTAGAAGTATCTTGTAGGGCTGGCCACTGTTGTGGTTTATAGGGTCACAGCTGGGTAAGACTACTGATGGTTTTTCTCCTTTGGCAGCTTGCACAGCACCTTTTGATGTTATGAAAGGAGGCTTTCAGGTCAGATCCTGTAGCATGTCTTTCTCTGTAATGTTGGGGCATCCATCTTCATTCTACCAGCCTAGAATATCTGACAGACTTTTCAGTGAAGCAGGAATTTTGAAGGTTTGTCCTACCTTGCTTTGGCAAAGTTCGGCGGTCACTTTCTTTTGTTTCCTGCTTGTCCAGTTTGGACAGCATACTGTCAACAGTCAAGGCAGGGGAAGTTTCTTGCCCGGTAGCTAACTTTTGTCACATCAAAAGCAAACTCCATATGGAGGTTCTTTGATGTCCATCATCCTTTTTTGAAGTAAACTGGTGCTGCCAGGAGCAGACATGTCTCACTGTCATGAAAAGCCTTATGTTATTAAACATTTAAAATGCTATATTCTGTAGGTCTTTGAAGTGTTTGAAGACCATCTGTCTATCTAAAATATATTTCTGTATGTCCTTGAAAACACATCTAACATGACTACAAGTTTGATTGTTATATATAATCTGTATTTCTTAATTTATTAATCCTAAATGGTTTTTAATAATAGTGGTTAAGGACTAGAACTTTACATTACATTTTTAAATGAGCTGCATAAGTACAATACCTTAAACAAGAGTAGAAATATATATGTATATATACATTTATGTAGTATAACAAAAATAACCTTAAATTTGTATCAATATATGAAAATATCTTAAAAAAGAGTAGAAACATATATAGAGTATGTTCTAACAAAAATGACTTTAAATTTGCATCAATATACAAAATTCACATTACTGTAAAATATTTGAGATTAATAGCTGCTTTTCAGTTTAAAGTAGATTCAATAATCTATCCTTTTATCCTATCATTCCTACATCACCTTTTTTTCTTTTTAAAAGAGAAAAAGAGATCCCTGAATCTAACCTCCCTGGCTTAGTTTCCTCCCTTACCGTGACCAGTAACAATTTGCAACCAACTGCCCCCTAAATAACAACAAATATCCATAACTCACAGAATGATTAAAACCACCTACCCCACCTCTTGGGAATGTGGGTGTCATATTCTTAAAATTACTTCCTGTTGCCTGGGGGTGACAGCATCTTTGGGGGATCCTGAGAGAATCGGGATAATGGTCAAGTTCTGGGAGAGCTAGCTGTATTATTTTTTGGTTTAATTTTTGTGTGATGGGAAAGTATAGAGCTTATCTGAAGTCTTGACTGGATAGTCTGTGAGGCTGGATCATTTCAGCTAGTATCATTGAAGTTGTTCTGGAGGCAGAATTTTGAGGAAACTGCAATGGAGGCATTCTGAGAGGCTGGATCACTTGGGACACTTCTCTTTATTGGTATCTGGTCCTTTTTTTCTGAAAACACAAACTTTTAAAGGTAACATATATATCTGTATTGACACATGTATGGAATGTATGGTGTATACAAGTCAGCTAAAGATAATTTTTTGTTTTATGTTTGAGCAGGTAAAGTCATCTGTCAACTTTATAAGTCTGTTTGGACTGCATAACCAAACTTCTATCTGTGCCATATGAAAAGATGGCATGTGATAATAAGTCATGAGGACTCTGTAGCCAATAAGATTTATCATGTCTCTTCTAGTCTCAGAGCTGTTCCCATAGTAGAGGGATCAGCATATACGTCACTTGTCCTGTAGTCTTTCTTGGTTTCTTTTTTCATGTCTGTAGCTAAGGTTTTCAGGAGGTCTCCCCCAATGAAATATGATCTCTATCAACCTTAAATGAAACCACAGCTTTTCATTTTCTGTGGAAACAAAAGCATAACCTCTTCCTCAACGTAACATATTTTCTGACTTCCATTTTGAAGTTAAGACATTCTTAAAATATGTAGGTTGGTTTAATTTAGCAGTTTCCATAATCCATTGTCTCTCAGCAGCTATTGTTTTTTGTACATTCACATTTAAAAAATTCAAAGTCCACAAAGCACCATACAGGATCCAGACACCCTATGTATTTTTCATCTTTATGTGGCTTATTTATTTTTCATTTCTTACTCTCTCTTTAAAGACTTTATTATTTTAAACTATTTATTTTTCTATGACTGTCTATATATATTTTCTTTTATTTCTTTAGCACCTAGGTACAGTTTTAAACATATTGTACCTTATTAGAGATTTGTTTGTGTCTGGACCTGGCTTTTTATGCATCTGTAGTTCTTTGACTGTGGGAGACAAATCTTAAACTGCTAGGCTACCTCAGTGGAGTAGCACTGTCAGGTGGCTCTGCCCCACTTAGTTCTGTGAGAGCCAAGCCTCATGCTGGTGGGTACCAGTGGGAGCATCATTTACCACCCCAGCTCTGGGAAGTTGCTGAATCTGAGATGCAGCAGGCATTTTTACCTAGCATGCTGGCTGCTCAAGTGTTCAGCTGCACAGCAGCACCTCTTAAAAGAGCCACCTACCTGAGAGACCACTTTCTCAGGCCCTATGTGGATATATGAGCCTCCACGTTGAACATCATATGTAATTAGTCTTTCTGTCCTGCCAGCAAGCTCCTAAATAATGACACAGAGACTTATTATGAAAGCTCGGCCTATAGCTTAGGCTTGTTTCTAACTAGCTCTCATAACTTAAATTAATCCATTTATATTAATCTAAATGCTATCATGTGGCATTACCTCTCTTCCATCTTGCACCTCCTGCTTCCTTTCTGTGTCTCCTGGTGTCTTCTGTATGCCTAGACTCCTCCTCTTCCTCCTTTCTCTCCCTGGAGATCCCACCTATACCTCCTGCCTAACTATTGGCTGTTCAGCTTTGTATTACACCAATCACAGCAAAACACCTTCATACAGTGTGCAAATACCCCACAACAAGATCCATGTCTGAAGTACGTGGTATCTTCAGTACCCGATGTCTTCAGCAACAGGAGGCAACCAGTGGCAACAGCATTAGGAGCTGTTTGGGGAGTCTCTTGGACTCCCTGACCAACAACTCAGTAAAAGGTTTCTCATGTCTGGCCCTAAGTTTCTTGTTAGATGGTTTATGACTCTTTCTGGAAGCACTGTCAGCCCAAGTGGCATATGCCATAACTTTATTTAATACATTAATATACACACACACAATATATGTATATTTGTGTGTATACACATCTGTTTATAGGTACTGTATGTAATTCTAGGTAAACATAAAATAGTGTCGCCTCAAAGTTTTTCCAACATCCTTGGTGTTATTTGTGTCTCCTTCCTCCTTACCCTCCTTGCTTCCTAGTTAAGGCTCCCTTCCTACTTTTCACATTCCCTGACCCCATCATTAGCATCCTACTATTCCTCTCATTTGTGACACAATTTCAGTTTTTAAAATATGGCCACATTCCATTTGTAATACGATCTTTTATGCTGCTTTCACTAGTATAGACTGTAGTAACAAAAAGACTCAAATATGTAATAACTCAACTCTTGGTTACTTATTTCCCAGTGACTGAGTAGTCCAAGGATATTTCAGATCAGGAGGAAAGTGTGTGTGTGTGTGTGTGTGTGTGTGTGTGTGTGTGTGTGTGTATGTACACACATGCTTTTCACAGTCACTTTAGTGACCAGTGTTTTACATGTGACCACCATGCTCATCTGGGTGGGTAGGGCATCATTGTTTTCAGCTCAGTCAGAAGAGGATCACATATGGGAGGTTTTGGTGGGACAGGTCTGGAGGTGGAACTTAACAATGTTGTTTAAGAAACACAGCAATGATAATTAAGAAATACACCTTCCACTAGCTGGATTTAGTCACATGGCCATAAAAACAGCAAGGGAATCCTGGAATTATAGTCTACCAGTATACCCAAGAAGAAGTGGTTTGTTGAAAACAATGTGCTGTGTCTGCTGTGTGCATATTTCAAAGCTATCACAGCCTAACAGGTGGGAATCCTGGCCACACAGTGTGTGTAGAGGAGAAAGTGAGACTGAGTTAGGGGGCAACACTTAGAACAGATATTACACCCTGAAGGTCAGTGTATTGTAACATAGAGGAGCAGGGAAACTGTCTCCACATGGACCATGTAACTATTCCTCTGCTCTAGACTACTCCTTTATGGGAATGAGTGCCTCACCAGCATCAGAAATAACCCCAGACATCTGTTTACACATATCCATGCACACTTTATACCTATGAGAGAATTTCCTGCTGTCATGAGCGGACGAGGTTTATGCTGACATTGAGAGAGAATGTGTCAGCCTTTTGTAAGACAGCTTTGACAGTAATGTGATGGCTAAGTCATTGCCGGATACTCTGTCAACGATAAAAAATATGAAAAGGAAAATGAGCTGCATGCCCTATGTCTATCCTGTGTCTTTTAGTAGAGAGCCTTGTAATAGAATCCAACCCCATAGGGAGCTGGTTTCAGTGCATTCTGGGGAGCAGTGCACCCCAGTGTTCTCCAGTTTCAAGATAGATCCAGGAGATACAGAGATGGAAGGATGTCTTCTACTAGATTTTTTTGGGGGGGGGTGTAAAAAATGTCTTAGTTAGGGTTTCTATTGCTGTGATGAAACACCATGACCAAAGCAACTTGGAAAGTAAAGGGTTTATTTCACTCACAGTTCCATATAACAGTTCGTTATCAAAAGAAGTCAGGACAGGAACTCACACAGAGCAGGAACCTGAAGACAGGAGCTGATGCAGAAGCCATGGAGGAGTGCTGCTTACTGGCTTGCTCCTCATGGCTTGCTTAGCCTGCTTTCATATAGAACCCAGGACCTCCAGCCCAAGGATGGCACCACCCACAATGAGCTTGGTACTCCCACATCCATCACTAATTAAGAAATGTCCTACAGCCAGATCTTATGGAGGCATTTTCTCACTTGAGGTTCCCCCTTTCAGATAACTCTCATTTGTGTTAAGTGAACATAAAACTAGCCAGCACAGGAGGCAAGCCTGGTCTTTGAAGATCATCCAGGAGTTGGTACATTAGTGGTTTAAAGATAAGGTTTATTGGGAGAAAATATGTCTTTCTGTCCTCTTTGCTGGTGGACAATGAATTGATTTTTGATAAACTCTCCTTATTTGAAGGATAAAAAGAGACTTGGTGGCATGCAAAGTCATGTATAGGGTGGACCTTATTTCATTTTTTAAGTTATGAAACAAAACTTTCACTTAGCCACCTGACCCTTCTTGATTATAGTAATACAAAAACCTTTATTTTCCAAGATCAAAATGGTGTGTGTGTCTGTGTGTGTCTGTGTGTGTGTGTATACATGCATGTGTTAGTGAATGTGTGTGTTCATGTGTGTGCATGTGCATGAATGTGCATTTGTGCATGTATGTATACAAGTGTGTCTCTTGGTATGTGTGTGTGTCTCTTGTGTGTGTGTGTGTGTGTGTATACATGTGTGTGCATGTGCTATTCTAAATAATCTGGGATTTTTCTTTGTCTTTTCCTTGAGGTCATTCTGGGGTACAAGAGAATGGTATTCATCTTCAGTTGATTCTCTCTCTCCTCTGCCCTTCACTCTCCCTCCCTTCTCTCTCCTTACCACTCCAAGTGTGGGCCCAGGGCAGTTAATCACAGCTGCCATGAAAGGCTTAATAAAAATTGGCTAAAAAGTAGGCCTGAGTTTCATGTTACTGGCAGGTAACACCTGATCCAGGAAAGCCATAAGCTGACACCACCCAGGGATCCACCCAGTGATGGGCCAGCATCTAACGGGAAGTACCTGACATCCCAAACATTCTAACCTTTAGATAAGATTAGGTAAGATCACCATATGTCCCTGAGTCTAGCATACACCTATCTCCCTTTCACCAAGGTACCCCTTGACAAATGCCAGCCAGTCAGGGTCCTGAACCATGGAAATCCCTTCACCCCATCTCTGCTATGATAAAAACCCCACCCTGCCCGGGCTTGGGGCTCTCTGCTCTCACCACTGTGTCAGACAGATGGAAAGACCAAGCTCAAGCTGGAAATAAAGGCTCTTTGCTTTTACATACAGGATTCGGTCTCTGTGGTGATCTTTTGGGGTCCCTGCAATCTGCATATAACACCAAGGTCTTGCTAGCTTCAAATTTGTTTCATCTTGTCATCCTCCTACCTCAGTTACCCCTATATTGCCTATGTTGGGCTTAAAGGTATTGCTCCTTGCTCTGTTCTTTTGTCTTAATTTTTTTCTTTAAAAAATTGTGTGTGTGTGTGTGTGTGTGTGTGTGTGTGTGTGTGAGAGAGAGAGAGAGAGAGAGAGAGAGAGACAGACAGACAGACAGACAGACAGACAGACAGACAGACAGACTTCGTATAAGGTTTGAAAACCTGGGCTTCCTGGTGTAGTTGTATAGACTGATGATAAACCTCTCCCTGTAAATGATGATCCTCTGGCTTTCACAAGATTCTAAAAGGGGTCACAATCCTAGATGGTCAGGCTCATGACTTGTGTTTATGTCCACTGAAGATGGACAGAGTCTACCTTTGGTTATTCCATTGGTTGTCTCCACTTAAAAATGGGCCAACCTTCTGCTTCTTCAGTGTCTTCCCTAAGGACTCCTGATAAGCCTTCCAAGTGGCTAACAATAGCCCATCTCGCTCTGCCTTCTTTTTCTTCCTCTCTCTTGTCTCAAAAATACCCATGTCAGTCTCCTCCTTAGTTCCCCACTGTGGCCAGGGCCACAAAACTGTGGGCACCAAACCAACCATTTTCATGGTTTAGCTTGTCACTATGTCATTTCATTTTCTCCCTGGATAAAACATTGACACATTGGGCCACGCTAGAATTCATGTGATTCCAAGCCTTCTGCATACCCTGGCAGCGACATCCCTGCAGCATTTTTACCAACGTCTCCATCCCCATCATCATGAATAACCAACATCAGTAATTGTAACTCTCTGCATTGTTAATCACACCACTTTGCTTCCATGTATTTCTCGAGGTGTTTTCTGAGCCTTGCAATACCACTGGAGGCAAGCAGCAGAGGTCCTTCCCATGTTTTCAGAAATGATACCATAGAACAGAACCTGAAGAGTTAAGTGTCTGGCACACAGTCCCAACTAAGTCAGAGGGACAACCAAGAATAGAACAGAGGCTTAAATATCCCTCCCTGCTTCCTGCCACACTATACCTGTGTGTACATTTCTTGACAGAGAGTCAGATGTTATTTTAGGGCTCTCCAAGGCCCTTAACTGGCATTTAGTTTTAATTACGCCACTAGCAAACTAGATCTATTCTGGTTGCCAAAAGGAGATCTGACCATGTGAGTTTACAATGGAGGAAAGTTCTGGAAATGGGTTTTTAATTAGATTGACTAAAGATCAGTCAGACATAACTACATGTGAGCTTTTAAAGTTCTATTTTATAGGCAAATAGAGCTAACTTTTACCCCTGTATATTGTAGTTATTAATCAATCATCTTTTATTCTCAACCTTTTTTTCTTCTCTTTTCATTTTGCTGATCTAGTCAGCCAGAGGACCAATGCTTTATGGTGCAGACACTTGGATTATTGCATTGGTTTTATTACACACACACACACACACACACACACACACACGCACGCACGCACGCACGCGCACATGCACACGCACATGCACACGCACATGCACACACACACACAAACAGCACCAAGTGCAAGGGCACCTTTGTTTCCTACTCCATTTGAGCCTAAGATAGTACGGAGTTCAGTTTAAGAGCTCTGAACACAACGGAGGAAGAAAAATAAACTCTAACATTAAAATGCCCATAGTGTGTGGAGTCCTGGACTGATGAAAGGTTGCCTCTGTTTCTTTTCCTGTTGGTATGATAAGATGACCTGACCAAAGCAACTTAAGGGGGAGGGATTTATTTTAGCTCACCATTCCAGGTTATAGAGCATCACAGCAGGGAGGTCACAGTAGTGAGAGCTGGTTGCATCACATCCATAATCAGGACCAGAGAGCAATGAATGCATGTATGTATGCTTTTAGCTCACTTTCTCCATCTTATATAGTCCAGGATTGATGGTTTTTACCCTGTGAGGAAAAGTCACAAAATACAACAGAATCCACTAATAAGAGTTTTATTAAGACAAGGAGAAAGGGATAGATGTGATCAGGCCTGCGGAAGGACACGAATGAGAAGAGGGCGGGGGAACATGGGGCCTGTCTTTGAGGGCCAGCTCACACCTGCGCACACAGGCCCACGTGGCTACTCCATGCATGCACATAGATCACGTGGTCACGCGGCATGATTATGTGACCACACAGCCATGGGGCATGGGTTACACAGGAAAATGACCCGGAAATGACTAGGCGGAAATGACTGTGTGTCCTGCTGGGTGTGCGCGACCATGGGGGCGTGGTTGGAATTCCTATCAAGGATCCCAGTAGGGAATGGTACCATCCATAATGGGCAGGTCTTACCATCCAATTAACATAATCAAGATAATCACCCGCAGATTCTCAGAGGCTCATCTCTTAGGTGATTCTAGACTTTTGGCAAGTTGACAACACGGTCATAGAGGTGAAAAAAGGCTGCACACTCAAATACCTGTGATCACTGCCTGCTGGTGCCACGTCCCCCATTATATAAAATCAAGTAGGAGCTCACAACACGTTGGATAACTGGGCAGCTAGTACACAATTCTATGCACAGTTAATACCATGTATTCTATTGCCTGTGGCGGTTAGTCTTCATTATCAACTAGACTAAATTTAGTATTCTCTAGGAAACATACCTGTGGGTGTGTCTGTGGGGATGCTTCCAGGGAGCTTTAACTGAGAGGGAAGACTCACTCTAAACATAGGGTGCACCACCCCATGAGGGAGCACCATCCCAAGAGCTGAACTAAATAAAAAGGAGAAAGTAAAGTGAGTGTGTGGAGGGACCCCAAAACAGCTTGACCACACAGCTGTCATGACAGGCTTAAGGGTCCGTTCAGACACAGCTTCTGTGACAGGCTTACTGGTAGGCAACACCCAGACCCAGGAAAAGCTATAAGTTGACACCACCCAGGGATCCACCCAGGGACGGGGAAGACCCTGACATCCCAAACATTCCAGATAAGGTGGCCAGATGCTCCTGAGTCTAGCACACACCTATTTTTGTTTTACAGATACCCCTAGACAATTGTCAGCCAATCAGGGTCCTGAACCCTGGAAATCGCCTCACCCCAGCCTCTGCTGTGTTAAAAACCCTACCCTGCCTGGGCTCAGGGCTCTCTGCTCTCACTGCTGTGTGGGACAGACAGACCAAGCTCCAGAGCTTGAAAATAAAGGCCCTTTGCTTTTACATGTGGTATTTGGTCTCCATGATGGTCTTTTGGGGGTCTCTACAATCTGGGCACAACAAGCGCAACTTCCTTTGCTTTTTGGCAGTGCCGCCCCAAACTGGGCTGTACACAAAACCAAGCCAGTAATCAGCATTCCTCTGTAGTCTCTGTTTCAGTTCCTGCTCCAGGTTCCTGCCCTGTCTTCTGTTAACGAGGGACTAGGACATGGAAGTGTAAGATTAAATAAACCCTTCCTAGGCAAAGCTTAATTGGCTATTCTGTAGGATCTGGTGATATCACAATGCCCAAAGAAATGTGGATAGTGGAGGGGGCCCAGCTAGTGGTTTCTGAGGAGAACAAAGACTCTATCGTTAACTGGCTAGAAGCATGTTACATGTTTGCAAAAACTTGGCTGCTTTCTACCTGTGTTCTTGGAATTTGAGAGAGGCTGAATTTGAGAACAATGAACTAGTTTGTTTCTCAAAGGAAATCTTAAGACAGAATAGCGTTCAGGCTGTGGATAGCATTCATATTGTGGATAGCATTCATTCAGGCTGTGGATAGCATTCAGGCTGTGGATGGCATTAAGGCTGTGGATGGCATTTAGCTGTGGATAGCATTCATTCAGACTGTGGATATCATTCAGGCTGTGGATAGCATTCATTCAGGGTGTGGATAGCATTCAGCTGTGGCATGGCTGCTGCTTACTGTTCTTTTCCCAGAACCTTGCTGACTTAAGAAGAAAATATTTGAAGATCAGTGGATGGAAAGGAAGGTGTGTGCAAGCCTGACAGTCCATTTGTTATTCCACTGAAAGATCTATTTTGAAATCTCTCCAAAACTCAAGTGACAATTGGACCATAAAATACTTATTATCACCACATGTGTGTGACAAATGACAGAAAGGTGAGGCAAAGCGTAAGCACATGTGATACCACAGTGTCACAAAGTCCCAGCAGTGAGAGTAACAAGAGGCTGAAGTGTCACCGAAACATCCTTCACCAGGTGGGAAAACCGGATGTCCTCTGAGAGCAGCAAAATCCCACTTATTAGACTCGAAGGCAAGCAGAAGGGGTGTGAGTTTGAGGACGACATTGAAGTGGCTCTTCTTTTTCTTCTGTGAGGTGCTAGCCTGTTGTTGCTGTCACAGCCTGCGGGCTACGCTAGCTGTCATTCCCTCCCACCGGCGACTTCGTTCCCTTAAATCGTGAGTCAAAATAAACCCTTCCTAGTCCATGCCATGTGACAGTCACAGATTTCAAATGTTACTGCCAATTTGACCTTGTTTTTAGTTATGAAATACAAAGGAGATTTTCCATGTTCAGATACTTTCCAGTTTTGTTCAGGGGTCTCTCCTGCCTGTGATGGGTCCTTCTGCATGTGTCTGTGTGTTTCAAGTGCCAAGCTGTGTCCTGAATCAGCACTGATAGGTATAACCAACCTGTCAGGAAAGACCTGCATAGCAGAGAAAACGTTCATTACTATTTTATAGGTTAAGGACCGTGATGACGTGATCAGCAGTGTGGGATCAGAAAGCTCAGATGGGGGTCTCAGGGAAAGCTTCCTGAAAAGAATCAAAGATCTTCTACAGCACTCTATAGCATTGGTGGTCGCCACTGTTCCATTTGTAAATCTAGTCGTCTCTCCCTGAAAAGAGCTATGACCGTGACTCTAACGACATGTCTGTGTGCCCATGTTGAAGCTGCCCCTCCCACAGCCTGTTTCCTTACTTACTTATCACAAGCTGGTTCTCCACATCGGCCTTGCAGGAAGAGCTGGACTTCAATATTACGCACAGAGATAAATGACTAGGGTATTGCTCATTGGCTTCAGTACAGAAACTGACCACAGAGTCGGGGCATTTGAACTGGGCTCCAAGGATTTGCTGAAGCACATTTTTGTGGCCTGATCAAGCAGGGTATGGTAAATGACTATGGGACACTTCAGGTGCTTTGGAACCAGTCTTGCTTGAAGCCTTCAACCTGAACCTTTCTCACCTTCTTTTCCCAGTAACTTTTGTTTACAAAGATGTATGGTGCTAAAACAAATAATAAAAATTGTCTTAATTAGACTTTTCCACTTTAGACAGGATTTCAGGTGAAGGTAGTAAAGGGCCAAGGACAGGAGCAGGGGATATGAATCAGTGGCATAGAGACAGAACAGGAACCAGTAAAGTGGACAGTGTTAGGACACTTCCCTGAGAGGGTAACTAGGCATCACCCCAGTGGGAAACTGATTTCAGATATACCGCACATGCCTAGAGTCATCTACCCTGCCTAGCCTACATCCTCTTGCTAACAGTGCACACCACAGACCGGGGAAATTTTCAAGAAAAGGCTCATTTTCAGTTCTGGAGGGCCAAGGTTGCGAAACACAAAGTGTCTCTTTGAGTATATATCTACTTTTTGCCAGACTAATTATACAATCTCCTGCTTCCATTCCCACTCCTGGCCAAAGCATGGGTATGCTTTCCTGAACACCTTCCCCACTCTTTTCAAAGCTCCTCCTCACCATGTGACTGCTTGCCCTTACGGACGGCATGGCCTTTTCTCTTCCTCTTTTCCATCTCGCTTTCTCAGTTGCTTCTGAGGTTTACAGCTTGCCTACCCTGTTGTTTTTCTCTTAAGTGCTAATAAAACTGTCCTTAAGCTTCTCTTTGTCTCTGTCTTAAAATTATTTTATTAATGAGGCCAAGAACCCCCAATTTCTCCAGTGACATGGCCACATTGAACAGATTTCCTTTTCCTGCTTTTTGCTATGAGGTATTTAATTGGCCTAACAAGGATGGGTGGCCAAAATTGAGCTGTTGGGGTTCACTCAAGCTATGAATCTAATAATTCAAGTAACAGACACAAGACCTGGAGAAAGGACAAGATAGCATGCTCCACCCCTTAGAGCTCTTTAAATACAAGAAGTTTCCTTTTAACAGTGCACAGCGTCTCTCATCTCCAACAGCCAACTTTGGTGTCCTCAGTTGGTGGAACTGTTTGGGAAGGATTAGAAGGTATGGCCTGGTTGGAGGAGGAAGTGTGTCTATGGGGGTAGGCTTTAAGATTTCAAAAGACTCGTGCCATTTCTATTCTCTCTCTCTCTCTCTCTCTCTCTCTCTCTCTCTCTCTCTCTCTCTCTGTCTCTGTCTCTCTCCTTGTACATCAAGATGTGAGCTCTCAGTTACTGCTCCAGCACCATGTCTGCCTGTCTGCTGCCATGCTCCCCACCATGATGGTCATGGATTCTAACCCTCTGAAACCTTAGGCTCCGAATAAACTTTCTTCTATAAGTTGCCTTGATCATGGTGTTTTATTACAGCAATAGAGAAGTAATTAAGACATTTGAGTTGCAAGTCCACCTCTGACATCTTTCATCTGAATACGTTGACCTTTGTCACATGATTTTAGGTTTGGGGAGTCAATCATTCAGATCAATTCCCAGGTTCTTAGAGAGTCCAAGTCTAGTTTGTGTTTCAGGATCATTGAAAAACTTGTTCTTACATAACTTTTACATACATCTTGTTAAATTTATGGTTAGATATTTATATCTTCAGTTGGTAATATAAATAAAAACTGTATTTTTTAATTATTGGCTTTTTTTTTTTTACTTTTATCTGCATTTATTTTATACTGAATTTATTCTCATGCTGTAAGTTTTTGTTTCTTCAGTTTCTTCTGGGATATCTTTTTCTTCTGTGCAACCTCCTCTTCTGGCTTTGGAACAATTTGCTCCTTTTCAGTGAGGATCATCTCAGTGTGGCACCGGGAGCTCATGTGTGGGTTAATCTTGCCATGAGCTCTCTAAGTTCATTGGCGCATCTTAGATGATTCATTCACTGGATGTGTTCAATGGCTAGAGAACCTACATCTAAACCCTTCAGTTCAGTGTTATTCTCTGCATTTTTTTAGGCATGTGCAGCAAAAATTCAGCACTCTTTTTTGCCTACTAATGCCTGCTAGGAAGAGAAGTTACACAGTGCTGACAGCTTGCAGGACAGACTAGGACCAGGAACAGAGACAACGATGAGTCAGTGATGTGTGGGAACAAGTCTTGACAAGGGCTACATGGTAAAGCATGCCTCTGCATCCTAAACTTCATGTTAGTTCCCCTAAGAAAGGCTTGGACTTGGGGAATCCCTGGACTTCTTTGTTGTTCTTCACAATGGGGCCATACTGAATAAGTCTCTAATCTCTACTTTTCACTTTCACCTCAATCTTAATTTTCCTATTGAGGATGAGTATCTGATCCTGGATTTTTTGGGGGTTGCCAGGACCCAGAATTTGACTCTAAAAATTCCAGTAAGAATTTTGCCATGCCAAGCCAGGATAGAGGGGACCAGTCATTCACAGTAAATTGACTCCTAATGGGGAAGAGATGGAATGGTCCCTGTGGTGGTTTGAATAAGAATGGCCCCATAGATAATATATTAGTCATCAGGGAGCAGCACTGCTTGAGAGGGATTAGGAGGTAAGCCCTTGCTGAGGTAGGTGTGGCCTTGTTGGAGAAAGTGTGTCATTGGGTGTGGGCTTTGGGGTTTCAAATGCTCAAGCCAGGACCAGGGTCACACTCTCTTCCTGCTGCCTGTGGCTCTGGATGTAGAACTCTCAGCTACTTCTCCAGTACCATTTCTGCCTGCATGCTGCCATGCTTCCCATCATAACAATAACGGACTAAACCTCTGAAACTATAAATAAGCCCAAATTAAATATTTTCCTTTTTAAGAGTTGCTGTGGTCATGGTGTCTCTTCACAGCAATAGAAACACTAAGACAGTCCTACACAGCTGCTGTAATCATTTTACTCCAGAAACATTTACTTAATTTTTAAACTTCCCCATCAGCTGCTTTCTACTTGTTTGCTGGGTAAAGCAGTGAGTGCTGGGATTCTCTGGGCTCTGAAGTCTGACCTTTGG
>CABHPQ010167372.1:0-27152 GCA_902168405.1 Peromyscus aztecus
AATGCCAATTATAGTTAAACCTTCAAAAATTTTCTCAAAGACTCAGACTTTATCACTGAATAAACAAATCCATAGTGATTATGCCCTACACTATGACAGCTGAGAGTTTAATTTTTTTGTCTTTTCACTTTAGCATATTGTGGTGATATTGTGTCCCCCAATATATCATGCACCCTAATAAACTGATCTGGGGTCAGAGGACAGAACAGCCACTAGATAGACATAAAGATCAGAAAATGGTGACACACACGCCTTTAAACCTATCACTTGGGAGGCAGAGATCCATCCAGATCTCTGTGTATTCAAGGCCACACTGGAAATACCCAGGCATGGTGACACACACCTTTAATCCCAGGAAGTGATGGCAGGAAGCAGAAAGGTATACAAGGCACGAGGACCAGGAACTAGAGGCTTTTAAGCTTTTAGGCTTTTAGCAGCAGTTCAGTGAGATCAATTCAGATGAGGACTCAGAGGCCTCCGGCTTGAAAAAACAGGATTGGCTGAGGAGTTGTTGAGGTGAAGTTGACTGTGGCTTGTTCTGTTTCTCTGATCTTTCAGAATTCACCCCTATATCTGGCTCCCGAGTTTTTATTTTTATTAATAGGACCTTTTAAAATTCATCTACAGCATATTTATTCTTTATGCATTAAACTAAAAAATTGAGCAGAAAATAGTGGAGAATACAAGTCTAACAAAGTAATTATATAAAACTCTTTAGCAATGTAGGACCAGAATTTCTAGATGAATCATTTCTCTCAAAGAGAAAATAACAAAAACACACACAGACACACAGACACACACACACACACACACACACACACACAGAGTTAATATTTTAGAGGAAACACTGATAAAAATTGTTATTAAGTATAATTGTTATTAAAATACAAAAGTACACAACAAAATGAACCACACAGACAACATCACAATCAGACAAATACCTATAAGTGCTATTTAATAATTCATAGTATGGTTAGGACAATATGTCATATTTCCATTTCTTGTTGAATATTCTTGTAAAGGGCCAAGAGCTTTGTACCTGTAGTGTATGACCTAATCATGGGAGCATCTGCTTTTAGTCTAGCCAATAGCAGCAGAAGTTTAGGTAACTATGCTAACAAACTAAGCTGATTGGTGTGCATCTACAAAAGATGTGATATTTAAAATCCAATACAATTCTCTGATTGGGAAGTAATGCTCTCTATTTTCATCTTCAATAACAAAAATATAATTATGCTGAAGACTCATAGTTCTAGGAAGGTGCTTGGAGGCACTTGATGCTTCTTGTCATTGGTATTAAGAAAATAAATGAGTAAGGCTTCATAGCTTTCAAGGTGTTTCATTAGACACACATCAGGACTGAACTCTGCTCCAGAATCACTTATCCAATAATAAAGTAGGTTCATGTTAGCTTCTTTGGCTTCTTACATTCTCTGCAGTATTACTCTGGATTTTGATTCCTGAAACTTCAAAATGTTTCCATGTCTTGGCTTAGTGTTGCATTTTTATCATTGCTCCAATATACAGCAGCTTTCTGCAGAGAACAATGCAGGTCAACTCAAGCTAATGCACATGCAATCAATGCCTTCCTTGCAAAGCTTTTAATCACACCTTCTTCCTGTGTAGATCAATAGCTAATGAAGGTATCCAGTTACTTTCCTCAGAATGTATTTGGGAATAGCATTAAGTCAAGAGAGCATGGAATGGCCACCTGTTTATAACTATGCATTATTTATGAGACAATTTCTGTGTACATCAATGCTGCTGCAGTGGAGAGCCACACAGACACTGGCTTAATGTACTTGGGGGCACATTTCAATAGACTCTTAGCAGGAATTTGCTAAACCAGAGCTTTCTTGAGCAGAAAGTGATGTGAGGACATTGCAATATATTTAACATTTAAGTAGAGAAGAAACACAGCATCTTAGAGATAAATCTTTGCAACTTCCTGGGACTTAAAACAATACACCTCCTTTAATTAAACTAGCATTCCTGTTGAGGAATCTTACTTGTCCTAAATATGTCAGACTTTACCTTGATTTGAATACATATCACTCAGTTGAAAGAACAAATAATTTTCTTGACTTGAACTTCCAAGTACGATTAAAAGAGGAACTGAAAATAATTATTTGGCAAATCCTCGTAGTTCTTTCACATATGGATATGGCGTGGTGTATTCAGCGATCAAGAGTTAGTGTTGCAGGGGTAGACAGAGATTCTTACGCCTTTAATCGAGGCACTTGGAAAGCGGATGTAGGCAAACAACCTTGAGTTCAAGGCCTGCCTTGGCTAAGTACTATATCCTCTGACACTATAAACTGCAAAGGAAGACCCTGTCTCAAACACAGCAAACAAAATAAACCAAACACAGACAAAACCATCTCTGGGGTAGGATGTCCAGTCCTTTGGGCATATTACAAGCAGTGATGTGGTTGTAGATTTATTTTTGGCTTAAAAAACTCCACACTGATTTCCAGAGTTGACATGCGAGTTTGTAATGAAACTAACTTTGAACTGAAGTTCCCTTTCCCCACATCCTCACCAGCCAGCATTTGTTTCCCCTTGTTTTGTTGATCTCAGTCATTCTGACTGGAGCAAGATGAAATAGCAGTGTTGTTTTAATTTTCACTTCCATAATTGTTAAGGATGATGACTACTTTCAGATATTTCTTAGCCATTTTATCGTCTAATGAGCATTTTGTGCAGTACCAAAGCCCACTTTTTAACTTGGAAGTTTTATTTTTTTTCTAAATTTTAATTGAAATGTATTTACATCACTCCCCTCTCTTTCATCCCTCCAACCTTTCTCATGTCACCCCAACTCCCTCAGAAATTCACAGCCTCTTATATTTTAATTATTATTGTTACATCTATATATGTAGCACTAACTATATTTATACAAATAAATATATAAATACAGTCCCTTGAGTCCATTTAGTCTAGCTTGTATTTGTATGTTTTTAGACCACTTGGTACTGGATAACCATTAGTAGACTCATCTCTGGGGAAGATTCATTTCCTTCCCTCAGCAGTTGTTAATGTCTGGATCTCTTTATCTAAGGTTGAGACTCTGTGAGATTTCCCCCATCCATGTAGACATGTCAACTGATGTTGTGATTGTTCAGATCCTTTTAAGCAGCTGCATTGTTGAGACTTGATAGTATAGTTTCTCTGTCATATCTAGAAAACATACTCTCCCAGTAGACCTCTTGGTCCTCTGCCTCTTACAGCTGTTCCGTCTCTTCTGCTACCATGTTCTCTAAGTCTTGGGTATAGGAGTTGTTTATTAGATGTATCAACTGGGGCGGAGAACCCCAAGTCAATTGTTCTTCTCATTTTGTCCAGTTGTAGTTTTCCTAAAGGTATTTACTGCAGATAGAAGAGTCTTTGATGAGAGGTAGAGCTTCACTAATCTGTGAGTATAATGATAAGTGATTATCTATCTATCTATCTATCTATCTATCTATCTATCTATCTATTTATCTATCTATCTGGTTTTTCAATACAGGGTTTCTCTGGCTGTCCTGGAACTCACTTTGTAGACCAGCGTGGCCTCAAACTCACAGAGATCCACCTGTGTATGCCTTCTGAGTGCTGGGATTAAAGGCATGTGCCACCATGCAGAATAATGTAAGTATTTATAATGTAGAAAGGAATATACTGATTTAGGAAAGTGGCAGTAGTGGACTCTCCTCCAAGATTCATGTTCTCATTAGAAATTGGCTAGGTTCACAGAACCAGACATGATTATCTTCTTGTTGAGGAGGCCCTAAATGTAATTAGATAGCAGCTGATTACCTCTAGGACATAAATGCTGCTATTGCACTTTTAGTGGTATCTTGCCATGCTTGTCATTGTTGTGGTTCATAGACGTCACAACTGGGTAAAATATTGGGTGCCTTCCTCCCTTGGTAGACTGGATATCAAGTTCCAACTTTACAAGAGCTAGTCCTCGGAGAGGTGGCTTTGGGTCAGATCCAGCTCCATTCCTCCAATGTCACTGTTCCAGGTACTTGAGGTCTTCATCAACAGGGACCTTCAATTTCTGGGAGGTGACAAAGTACACCAGCAATAACCTATATGTTTTGAGAGTCCCTTGGGTTCCACTCACCAATAACTCAAGAGCAGGCTTAGAAGCCTGGTACTTGGGATTTTTGTTAGATAATATACAGTTCTCTGAGCAAGCATTTTCATAAGAGGAATACTTTTGTTTTATATATAAATTATTGATAAATTGTAATTGTATATCTTATCAGGGATGCTTAACTAAATCACTAGCAGCATGGTACCCACCTGAGACACAAGCTATCTCTAGTTCTACTAGGCTGGAGCTTAGAAAATATTAAGACTGAAGCAGTACTCTTGATAAGTATTCCATCTTGGCTTTGGCAATAAGGAAGCAATTTTCTGAGGAAATGATTCAGGTAATTAGATGTTGAAGTGACAGAAGAAAAAGAATTGGTGTAAAAATTGTCAAATACATTTTCACCTTACTTGTATACAGATGTTTAAGATGTGGTCAAATGCTGGGACAAGTTCAATGTGCTTTCAACACAGCAACTGTAGTATATTTAATTCTATTAATAATTAAGGTTGAAATATTTTTGTATCACTTTCTTCATGGACTCTTGCCCTACTAGATAGCAACTTTTTGAGATGAGAGAACTTGCCATTTATGTAGTTTATTTTTGTTGTTGTTATTTGTTTTTTAAATCAGCATAACATCTAGAAGAGTAGAAGAGCCAGAGGGGTTGGAGGACACCAACAAAACAAGGTCCTCTAAATCATCATGATCAAAGCTCATGTGAGGCTGGGCGGTGGTGGCGCACACCTTTAATCCCAGCACTTGGGAAGCAGAGCCAGGCAGATCTCTGTGAGTTTGAGGCCAGCCTGGTCTACAGAGCGAGATCCAGGACAGGCACCAAAACTACACGGAGAAACCCTGTCTCGAAAAACAAAAAAACAAAACAAAAGAACAACAACAACAACAACAACAACAACAACAAAAACCAAAGCTCATGTGAACTCACAGAGATGGAGGCAGCATATACAGGGCCTATATGGGTCTGCACCAGGTCTTCTTCATGTACAAAATAGCTGACAAATTAGCATTTTTATGGGATTCCTGACAATCTTGAAAAAGTGCAAAAGAGTGAGTCTTTATTCTTATGGCTTCTCTTGGGCACTTTTTCTTCTGTTTGTTTGTCTTGTTCAACTCTGATATGTTATTTTTTGTTTTATCATAACATAGTAGAGTATAATATAGTATGCTATGGTATAGTCTAGTCTAGTCTCGTCTAGTCCCTTAGAGGCCTGTTTGTTTTCTAAAGAGAGATAGAAAGCAAATGGATTCAGATGGCAGGGGAAGAGGTAGATACTGGGAGGAATTGAAAGAAGTAAAGCCATTATCAGACTTATTATGTGAAAAAATATATTTTCAATAAAAAGGAAATATTTTAAAAATTAAAGTAAAACAAACCTTTCAAAATAAACCTTAAAAAGTAAAGTGTGATTTCCATTGGAAAAAATAATAACAGGTTTGTTGATATCTATTCTATTCTATTTTGATATAAAAAGTTTAGGGCCAATGTCTCCATGGTGGTGTTCTACAATGAAGAAGTAAGAGCAATTCTTTGTAAACTCTTAAAAAAAACTTAAGTACAGGGAATATTACCAAATTTATTTTATTATGCCAACATTTTCTGATATAAAAGTCAAACAAAGAGTACAACAAAAAATTATATATCAATGTCTGCAATTAAAAGGAATGTAAAATCCACTCATGAAATGCCAGCAACCTTACACTGGTCATCCACCCTAATTAAGTGTAATTTATCACTGAAATTCAAGGTCGAATCAACTTTATTTGTATGACACACCACAATAAAAGAACAAAGGTTTGAAATATGACCCTCTTAACTCAGTAGATATAGAAAAAACGTTTGACTGAATTCAGCATCCTTGTGTCATAAAATACTCATTAAATTGTACAAAAGGAATGTATGGGGATGCAATGGATATCAGCAATATGTGACAAAACTGCAGTTGCCATCACACTTAGTGATAAAAAGCTGAAAGCATTTTATTAAATGCTCAGAAACAAGAAAAGCAATATCATTTTTCACACTCTTATTTATCATATCACTGGGACCTCTAGACAGGACAAGAAAAACTGACATACAAGTGATAAAAGAATTAATGGTGTGTCTGTTTTAGAGTGACATAATCAAATATGGGAAAATGTTTAGATTCCATGAAATCATGAAAACTGATCACAACTGAAATCACCATACAAATACTTGATGTTTATTCTTGATTTCCTCTTCTGCTAAGTATGGAGGAGTCAAAGGATGTTTGTTAAAAATTAACATTTAAATAAAAGTAAAACACACAACACATACACATACATACATACCCCCCCACACACACCATATACATACACACAAATCCTATGGAGTTCCAGAGGAATCAAGAAAATATTTACCTTTCTGTCTTTCAATGTTATGGGAAGCAGCTGTGGACGCAGTGCAGGGCTACAGGGAATGCTTTAAAAAGTTCTTGCAACCACGCTTTTACTGAATCATTTATGTTTTTGCAGGAGAACATTTTCATTTGCTAAAGCAGAGTGAGCTATAAGAAAATGTTACTTTGAATTTTAATATCATGCTCCTTGAAAATAAGGTCACTGTGCATACTTGTGACATGAAACAATTATGATCCCAAATCATAGGCAACAACAATAAAAATAAGCAAAAGGGATTGCACCAAACTAAAAACTTTCTACATAGCAAAGGATTCTGTAACTAGACCAAAGAACCAAGGTATTGGATTGAGAGAAAACATTTGAAGTCCATGTACTTTATAAGAGGTGTGTGTGTGTGCGTGTGCGTGTGCGTGTGCATGTGTGTGTGTGTGTGTGTGTGTGTGTGTGTGTTGTGCTTTTATTTAAATGTTAATTTTTAACAAACATCCTTTGACTTCTCCATACTTAGCAGATCTATAAGGAACATAGGCTACATAATAGAAGGAAAACCATTCTATTGAAAATGTCCAAAGGACTTCAAGTGACAACATCCCAAATGATGATAAACCTAGTTAATACATTTATGAAAAAAATCTATCAATACTTCATCAAAGGAATGCAAACATCACCTCATAACTGCTAGAATGTCTTTTAACATAAAGATAAAAGATAGTATTGGGGGGGGCTATGGAGAAAAGGGATCCTTGTGGGCTGTGAGTAGGAATGCAAATATTATCATGATGGAAAATAATACATTAAGATTCCTCAAAATGCTAAAAAAATTAGATATTACTATTTGGCCCTGCTTCCACTGCCAAGTACCTATGCATCCACGGGCAAAGAAACAAATATCCAAGGAGACGTCTGCACTCCTGTGATCACTGCAGTGCTATTCGTGAGAACTGAGATAGGAAAGCACTAAGCATCTCTACCAGATGAATTTAGAAAGAGAGTAGAGTAAGTGTACTACTGTGCATATTTGTGGTGGGCTATTATCCAGCCCTAAAGGAGGAAAATTCTTTTATCAACATGGATGAGTCTGGGCAACATTATGTTGAGTGAAATAAGCCACACAGATGAGGACAAATACAGTGTGGCTTCTTCAACATATGACACCTAGAACATGAATGGATAGAACTAGGAAGTAAAATGGTGGTTACAAGAGGCTGGGGTAGGGAGTAGATAGCGGCAATGAGGATGCTACTCGAAGGGTACAGACTTTCGGTTTAGACAGCAAGAATAAACTACAAAACTATATTGCAGAAAATGCTGAGTATAATAGATGATAGTGTAATTTAAATATTTAAGTTGCTAAAAGATTGTGTTTTAAATGCTCTCATTACACAAATAAAATTTGAGAGCTAGATTTATTCACTAGCCTCATTTCTTTCACATTGTAGCATATAGAAAAACAATGTTTTATTAAACTAATATACATAATTAATGTGTCAGTTAAAATTTTAAAACATCAAAGGAGATAGATTTTTGCTATACCTTGATATGAATCCATAATTTTTTATAACATTTTATTAATTCTTTGAGAATTCCATACAATGTATTTTAACCTTATTCACTTGCTCCTTCAATTTTTCTTGGATCCACCTTCACATTCTAAACCACCCAAATTCCTGTTCTCTCTTTTGTTATCAAGTCTTTCCAGTTCAGATTGGGTCGCCAAAATACTCCTGTGTGTGTGATCTGCTGTGGGGCACGGATGACCTATCAACTGTGACACCTGAAGAAAACTTATTATCTCTCTCTCAGCAGCTATCAAACACTAATATATCCTCAGTTAGGAGTAGGATTTTTGTGCTTAGATTTTGTCTGCATTGATTTTGCATGGGACTTGTGCATTCCATCACAGTCACTGTGAATTCATATGCACAACTAGCCTGTGTATCTGAAAAACAGTTTCCTTGTAGTCTTGCTCTTGCAAGCCTTATGCTCCCCTCTCTTCCTCAATCATCCCTGGGTCTTGCAAGTAAAGGTTTGATATAGACGTTCTGCTTAGGGTGGAGTGCTCTGAAGTTTCTTATTCTGCGTATGTTGACCAGTTGTGAGTATTTGTGTTAATTGTCAGCTACTGCAAGAAGAAGCTTCTCTAATGAGGGTTGAGAGGTGCATTGATCCATGGGTATAATGTTATATCATTAGGACACTGTTTAATATTATTTTCATTTAGAAGAGTAATAGTAGTAGATTTTCCCAAGGGCCTACAGCCTATCTAGGCACATATTCTCAGTACTAATAACAGTGTTCATTTCTCAGAGTGATCCATACATCAAATGAGAAAGTGTATGGTTACTTCTTTAACATTCTTTTCATCATTATTGCATCAGAAGACATATCTTTCCAGGAGAGTCATTATTATAGTTTGACAGGGTTTGTACCTTTTAGCACCATGAAAGCTATCCTGTAGAGATGAAGCACTCATTTGACTTTCAGTGTTGCACAATTCAAGTGTGTAGTGTCTTCAATGATCTTACTATCAAGGACTAGAGGGTAACCAAGAGCAATGACTATACTGGGCTATGTTTGGAGATCTGTTGATCTCCACTGATCAACATCTCAAAAATCATGACCCATTACTAGCACTGAAGTTTTTATTTGCTAATTTGTACTGTCTACCTTCATTATAGGATATTGTCCACCTTCATTATAGGGTAACTCCACTTACATTCTTTATAAAGATGTATATGTTGCCGGGCATTGGTGGCACACGCCTTTAATCCCAGCACTCAGGAGGCAGAGGCAGGCGGATCTCTGTGAGTTCGAGGCCAGCCTGGGCTACCAAGTGAGCTCCAGGAAAGGCGCAAAGCTACACAGAGAAACCCTGTCTCGAAAAACCAAAAAAAAAAAAAAGAAAAAAGAAAAAAAAAAGATGTATATGTGCATGTTTGAGGAAGATTCTATAGTTGTAGGTTTCCATATGGCTTTTGCAAAAAAGACCGTTGTATTGCGGGTTACATGGTGTAACAATGAATTCATATCTTTGTTTTTTTATTTTACCTTTTCTCATCCTTTCCCATTTTCCAACCATCTTGGAAAAATGGGTTTCTTCTTTTTAAAATGAATTATAAGGCAATGCAAAAAGGAAAACAGTGTACTCTTTTACAAGTTTTTAAAAGTTCAGGATTTTCCAGACAAATATGTAAGGTTTGGACAAACTTCAATAGTGAAAGAAAAATACCATGAAAAATCAAAAGAGGGATATTATCTTTCTTTCATCAGACTAAATAAAATATTCTCTGTGCTAAATATGGGAGGGAGAGCCTATTTCTTTGCAAAGACACAGAATTAGAAATTATACATTGGATAGAGGATCAGTTACTGGAATATATACATAATTAAAGAAAAGTGAAAACCAATAAATCAAATAACCACATTAAAATGGGGTATAGAGCTTAGTAGAGAGTTCTCAAAGTATAAAACACAAATGGTTGAGAAAAACTTTATAAATGTAGAGTTGGGTGGATGGGGAGGTGGAAGGATCTAGGAGGAGTTGGGGGGGGGGAATGTGACCAGAATATATATATGTTTTTCAGTAAAATTATATCAGAATATAATTCTTTCAATAAAAAGAAAAGATAAGCAGAAATAAAAATAGAAGAAAAAACTAGGAACCAACTAATGTCAGTCTTAAGTAGTAATAGGTCTATAGGTACACACACGTGCTCGAATACACCAATCTAACAAAGTGCTTCTCATAGGAAACTTCCAATTCAATGACATATGAAATTGGCAAGAAAAATGGTCAAAAGTGAAGAAAAGATTTTTATCAAACCAAACTTCTAAAAAAGCATCACTGGTTATGTTATCTGGTGAACTTAATTTCAGAAGAAACAATTATGAGGGGCATTACACAATGATAAAAAAGAAATCTTATCAGGGCAAAATAACAATCTTTAATATATTTGTGTCAAATAACAGAGCTTCAAGATTAAGCAAAATTCAGCGAAAAGAAGAATAGGAGAATGAGAATTTTAATATGTCCCTCTCAGAAACCAACCAAATCAGTAAATATAAAATCAGCAAAGACACAGAAGATACGCACAGCACATTAAGTGGACAGGATGTAAGTACACACAGAACACTCCACTCAACAATGGATGAAACACACACAGAATACTCCACTCAGCCAAGGATACAAACACTCACAGTATGAACACTACATTAAACAAAGGATGCAAGCACTCATAGAACACTTTACTCAACAAAGGCTGTAACACAGACAGAACACTCTGTAGGTGGAAGTTTCTCTCCTGCTTGCCTGTTTCCCAATTCCCAACAGTTGCTTCCCAAATAATTGACTTGGAGGCTCAATATTATTTATAAATGCTTGGCCAGTAGCTCAAGCTTAGTACTAACTACCTCTTACACTTAAATTAACCCATAATTCTTATCTATGTTTAGCCACATGACTTGGTACCTTTTCTCAGTGCAGCATTCTCAGCTTTCTTTCCCTGTATCTGGCTGGTGACTCCTTGACTCCATCCTTCCTCTTCCCAGAATTCTCCTAGTCTGGTTGTCCCACCTATACTTCCTGCCTGGCTACTAATCAATCATTATTTTATTAAACCAATTCGAGTGATAAATCTTTACAGTGTACAAGAGCATTATCCCACAGCAACACTCTACTCATCAATGACAAAACACATGCTATCAAGTGTCTATGAGCAGCCTCTGAAATAGATCAGTATTTGGCCAACAAATGAATCATGACCAAATGGTTTGAAATTAGCACAGTTCTATTTATAAAATATTTTATTTTGGTTACTTTAACTGTGTGTGTGTGTGTGTGTGTGTGTGTGTGTGTGTGTGTGTGTGTGTCTATGAATGTATGTATGCATGTGTGAGTAAATTCATGTGTGTACACAGGAGTAGAGGTGCCTATCTCAGTTTTCAATTATTTCCCCTTTAATTTTTATCTAAATTTCATTGTGCTCAGAGAAAATGATCTATGTGACACCCATACTCTGAAATTCATGAAGATCTATCTTATGGACCAGAAGATGTCCTGTTTTGACAAATTACCCACAGTTTCAAAAAGAATGCATGCTCTGAACTTATTGGGTAATATTGTATATAACACAAGATAAAACTTGTTTTGTACAGTTTTGTATGTCTCTAAAAAGAAGATATGGAATTGAATGAAAACAAACATAGAACATATTAGAATGTTTCAGAGTAACTAAATAAAGAATTTTTTTCTTACAGCATATTAGTCATGAAGAAAGTATGCAAATAACCTAATTTTCTACTGTACAAAAATGAAGATGTAGAGCAGAATAATATAAAGTAAGCAGAAAGAAAAATCATAACAATAATAAAAGAAATCAATAAAACTGAGAAAAGGAAACAGTAAAACCAATGTAATAAAAATTGTTTTCTAGAAAGCCCTTGCAATTGATAAGTCTCTAATTAAAACTAAAATACACCCTGTATTAGTGGAAGAGAAGACTAATACAGAGATTATACCAAATGAATCTCAAATTCAATGAGTCTTACCAAAAACCCAACTTGCTTTTTCACAGACTTGATGGCTGATCATACACTGATATGTAAGCATTAGAGATCCAAAAGTAGCCTAGAGATTTTCACTCTTGAGTTATGAGAATGAACAAATGAATAAGCAACCATGTAAATATTTATTTACAACCATGTAAATAAATATTACTGTTAAAATTTTACTAATCAAATTTGCCAATCTGGCTTACAAAATTATAATATAAAAACAAACAAAGCCAAATGTGCTTAACAGGTGACATTTATTATTTCTTGCAGTATCTCAAAAGTAGAACATATGGCAACAAGTCTTTCAGCAATGAAACTTCCTGCAATTTTGGATGGTTATTGTTCACCATTCTTTATAAGTAATAGCAAAATGATCTTCAAACTCAAATCAGTGTGTTGTCATCATGGCATTTATGGAAGCAAGTTACAATTCAGTTTTAATATCTGCAGCAATTTCCACATTAAGGCATTTCCAGGAATGAAAAAACTGAGAAGTTGAGGTAACACACCAGTTGTCACCAGGTCACTAGTTAAACATCCCATGCCTCTCTTGCCTCTATCACAAGACAGAGAGTGAACAGTGAAAGGGAAATATTTTTATAAAAAATCCCACTGGACTCTGAAATTACATTTACTTAGGTGGTCTTTCAAGGCATGTTGGTAAAGTTACTAAGTTTCTGAGGAGCAGAAGCAAATAACAGGAGTTAAGGCTCACGATCATGCATTCATTGCAAAATACAATCTCTAGGATGTCGTGGCATTGAGTGTCATAAAACACATTTACAGCTTGTTATGTAAGTCAACAGGATATGTATTTTCTTTCTAATTCTGGAGGACTTCATAGGCACAGTGAAATCAGTTTTCATACAAAGGGAGTAAATATTAGATTCTCAAACTACATGGAGGGAATTAAACAATTTTATGAATAAATCAAAATCAACTATTTATATTAATAATAATGTCAGTAGTGAAAATTAATGTTTGTTATTTTATAGGTTATCAAATATAAAACATTTACATGAGCACTTATATGTATGACAAAATATAAAACAAATAAGAAGGTAAAAGGTAAATGATCAACTAAATCTAATTTGCATATAATGATGTTATAAAATACCAATTTACTTTTGTCTGTTAATTCATAGTCCTTATTGTTTTAAGGATCACTTTCCTTTTTAAGATACAAGAAATACAAAGTGCAATGAAAACTTTCAAGTGACCACTTTCCTAATTAAGGGTCAGGGCACTGAAAATCCCTAGACATGCTGGTTGCCTTCGACTCTTCTCGTTTATATGACAGCATGCATCTGCTATGGATAAATGGTAAAAAATACATGTTTTTATAATAAGGTGAAGTTTTAGTCCATTAACTTTTATCTCTATGGTATCTATTTAGTAAATGTGTACTTTAAAAAGGTATAAATGTGAAGAAAATACAGAAAATGGAGGCTCAGAGAGTAGTTTCTTCTATGCTTCTTGCTCTATGAATCTAATTTGTTGCTGAGCTGGACCTCATGCAGAGCTTGCTAGAGAGATGAGGACCCAGGAGCCCAAGAGCAAGGAAGCAGTGTCAGCATCCACTGTCTAAAACTAAACAACAGTTGTCAAACCACCACCACCAGCACCACCACAACAAAAACCAACCAACCAAACGTACAAAAGGCCAAGAAGTAAAGAAGAAAGAATAGCAAAAAAAGGTGTTAAGCCAAACCTTTCAAGGAATATGTGGTGTAAATTAGGCTAAAATCTCTGTGACTGAACTCAAAGGCACTTTCTGAAGAACTGCATTTTCCCATACAGCCAGCAGCATTTATTGATGCATGCTTGTGATGTAATGTAATGTTTCTCTGTTTCTGAAGCACAATCTCACTTTAAGGAAGTATCACATATTTGCAACTAAGCCCCGGGAGTGGTGACCTAGCCTGTAAAATTACATATAAAATAGAACAGAAAAGTCGTTTGGCTGCTGAAATTTACTGCCATTTTTTTCTCATTTTCTTCCACTCATCTTCTACCAGGTGCAACACCAGACAAGGCATATAGAAAAAGTTAAATAGCCACACGACGACAGTAACCTACTTTAGATGCATTGGGCAGACTGAACATGAAAATGAGTTTGGCGTGGAGATGTGTGGATCAACAAACATGTAATCATTTTCTCTACTCTCTGATCAGTAATCATACTTAGTTAAAATTTGTGTTCGGAGGATATGTGAAGAAAGCACAAGTGGGAAATGAAATTAGATCTGGGTTTGAATAGATGTCTTTTCCTCGATTTTGTCAGAACGGGCTCCTTTAGAAGCAGGATCATCTCTGTCATCATCTATTATAGGGATATCTGATGTGTTTTTGTCATTTTGCCTTAAGCGGTAACTCTTATAAGCACGCTGGATGATGGTTGCTGAAACTGCCTCTTGTTTGCGTTTCAGAGTGGTTGTAATTGGTTCGTATGTGATTTTGAAAGGGTTTGCTAACATAAATCCAGATTCTATCTCTGAAAGGATTTTCTCCACTCTCTCATCTTTTCCCATCACTCTTTTCGTAAAGGCAAGTAAGATGTCAAGGCAATGAATTCTGTCTCCGGCGGCCATGGGGAGATCCATAGCCACAAGTTGGCCCTTGTTCGGTTTTGCCATGAAAAGAGGAGGATCGAGAGCAGCTGCAAAATCTGAAAGCTTGCTAGAGTCTATGTATTGGGTCCTATCAGGGTCAAACCTGTTCCACACCTGGAAAAATTTCTTAAAGTCATCTTCACTCAAGGTCCTGTTTTTTTTCTTAAAAGGAATGCTTAGAAACTCCATGATCAACATGATGTACATATTAACAATGATCAGCCATGATATGAGGATATAACTGACAAAATAAAAAATCCCAACAGTAGGGCTCCCACAATCCCCTTTGACCTGAGTGCCAGGATTAATTTTATCAGGATCACAGTCAGACCATTGGCTGTTGAAAATTGCATTCAGCATGCCATCCCAACCAGAAAATATTGTAACTTGGAAAAGACAGAGCATACTGCTCCCAAAGGTTTCAAAGTTGGAGACATCATTAATTCCAGCTTCTTTCTTCACATAGGCAAAGTTGTACATTCCAAAGATGGCATAGATAAACATGACCAGGAAGATGAGAAGACTAATGTTCAGCAATGCTGGGAGTGACAGCATCAAAGGAAGCATCAGATCATGGAACACCTTTGGTCCTTTCCTGGGATGCAAGATGTGGATGACCCGAGAGAGAAGTATCAGTTGCACAAGTGAAGGAGGCACCAAGTATTGTCCTACTGTCAAAGGCAGCAACAATCCTTAGTGTGAGAAGAGATACAAGTAGGCAACAAAATTATCCCAATGCAACTATAAATAGAAAACAACTTATTTCACAAGTAATATAGTTTTCTAAGTCTCATGAATCTTCTGCCAATCTATCACTTAAATTAACCTATCTCATATAACAGCATATTGAATATTGGGCTAGGTAAATATTAATTGTACCAATGACAAGGCTATGTACCAAACCCAGGAGACATTTTTCTTTACTGTCATCTGCTGTGGATATTGCTTTGTATTGCTGTGAATGTGTTGCTCTGATTGGTTAATACATAAAGTGCTGATTGGCCAGTGGCCAGGCAGGAAGTATAGGTGGGACAAAGAGAGAGGAGGGTTCTGGGAACAAGAGGGCTGAGTCAGGAGTTGCCAGCCAGACACAGAGGAAGCATGATATAAAGATACCGGTAAGCCACGAGCCATGTGGCAAGGTATAGATTTATCGAAATGGGTTAATTTAAGTGTAAGATCTAGCTAGCAAGAAGCTTGAGTCATTAGGCCAAACAGTTTTAATTAATATAAGTGTCAGTGTGTTTATGTGGGTCTGAGCGACTGCAGGCTGGGCAGGACTGGAGAAAACTTCAGCTACAGTCATTATGAGATACTTCTGAAATCACAGCTGACCAGAATATACACTGTAGGTCAATAGTCAAAATTTTTCGGAACATTGTTGGATTAAAAAATTTTGCTCAATCTCATATTGAATGCCTTAAAAATGTATCATCTAAATATGGGGAGATGAATAATATAATTTCTCTCAAATATTTTATAATCCATTCTTATGATAGTTATTAAAGATGAGTAGACTGCAACACAGGGAGACATCATTGATAATCATGCATGTAAAAATGTATAACATTTATTGAATCATAGATTGTAATCTAATTTGTTTCTTTCATAAGTCGTATTTTAGGCCAAAGGACTTTAAATATGAGTAGAAGCTGTAAGTATTTCCTTATAACTTCATGTTGGGTTTTGGTTGAGAACTGTCATAAGGCTTTGGTATATCTGCTGAGATGAAGTATCATGGCTCACACTGCGTTAACATGCGCACTCCATAAGATGGCATTTTGTTGTGAGGTTCTGTCATGTCTATATTCCCTCTAAAGTATACCAGTGACTCTTTCACCCTTGCCAAATACCCATCTTTCTCCAATCTTCCAAGCTCTTCCATTATTCAAGAGGCAAGCTCATTTCACTGTGCACAAACTTATTGATACGCTCACTACCAGGAAATTAAACCCTTTATCTAAAATCTGTTCTCCTGATGACATTATTTTCCACGAAACACTGTCAAAAGCAGAAAGCATATTCTCCTCCACTCTACATTGCTCAGGCAAAAAGACAGAATGAGTATCTTTGTACCTTTCCAGCAAGACTCCCAGGTACATTTTTGCCACTCATTTTTGTTAAGAGGTAAGATAGATTTTAGATTCTCTGTGGATCATGTCGCCCCACTCAGTCCTTTCTTATCATGTCCTGGCTCTGTGAACCATACCATCATCATTGCTTACATTCAGCTGAAAGCTTTAGTATGTGGCTTATGACCTCCTTGTTCACCTCAGCCTCTCCCTTGATAAACCATCCAATGGCTCCCATCAGTCTTTCACCATCTCAACGCAATAATACTCATTGTTTTACTTCAGTTACCTACATCGGTGCCTTGGCCAGGAGAGTGGATCTTCTTTTAATTTAATTTAAACAGCTTTCTCTATGGCTGACCTTCCCCTTCCTGCTCACTCCTTTAATGCCTGCTTCAGTCACTATAGTTCTATAGCTCAGTTGTTTGCTTCCTGCTGCCTTCCCCATCTCTGTGTATTTTTCTACCAATCCTCTTATATTTTCTCTCAGTAGTCAGTAGCATGAATTCACTATTCCACTGAAAGAACTGAAAATTCTGAAAGCACTAAGTTGCTTTCAGGAAGGTAGTTTATTTATTATTTATGTTTTTTTTTTGTCTTGAAAGTCCTGGTTAATATCATTAGTCCCTTTAAATTTTTTTCTTTTATTTTTTGAGATTATAATCTAACTACACCTGTTTCTTTTTCCTTTCCTTCATCTAAACCATACACCTTTCTTCCCTCTCTTTCAAAGTCATGGTCTCTTTTTACACTAATTTTTGTTACATACATATGCATTCCTAAACACGTAAATACAACTTGCTTAGTCTGTATAATATTACTTTATGTATGTTTTCAGGGCTGACGATTTGGTATTGTGTAACCAATTGGTATGCTCTTCTCTGGGAAAACTATTTCTCTCATGCTCAGAATTCCTTTGTTTTCTGTAGTTATTTTTGCAGAATAAAGATCTCCTTGGCTTTCCTTCATAGTGCAACTATCATCCTTGTTGAGCTAATGTTTAGGCAGTCACATTGGTGAGACTTTATGGGCGTAGCTTCTGACACCCCTAGGAGACAATCTCATAATAAACTACCTGATCCTCTGGCTCTTACAACCTTTCCCACCTCTCTTCTGCAATGACCCTGAGCCTTAGGTGCAGAAGGTGACATCATTAACTCTTAAAAAATTCTACCTACTCTCATGGAAATCACATTCTGGTTATGCAGAAGCAAACACTAAATAAATTTCTTTATTCCTGAAATAATTTTGCCCAAAACTCAGTGCATGTCTGTGCCCTTACCCAGTATGTTTCTGTTTAAATTGACTTATATGATGTTTTCTCTAACCACCAGTTACTGATAAGGTATCCTTCCCTCTGCCTGTGCTTTAGTACTCTCTGTTTCTTACATAACAGCACGGTACGAGAATGTACTGCTCTGAATATGTACCCTCTCAGGGTCTGTAATTTATGTAAACATATAAATGATTCCTAACCTTTAGATGCAGAGCCCTATCTGTTTAGCAAGAGGATTAATGAAATGTATTTGTAAACAAAGAGTGAGATTACCAAAGTTAGAGAAGACTAGAGACAAATTCATTAAACCTAAATGTATGAGACTCGGGGCAAAATTTTTAAATCATAAGATGGTCATGTTGCAAAATCAGGGAATTTTTTTTTGAATTTAAAAGCAAGGAATCTTAGTGAGTTTAAATGTCATAACATTTTAATGCACAGGGCTCCTTCTCCTGGCAGCCTAGAATGTCACAAATTATAGATTAGCAAGTAGGTATCATGTGTTTGTGGCAGATACTTTATAAGCTTTTTAACACATGAAACATATTTTCTCACCAAGAAAATGGTGCTTGTACATATACACTTCAAACAGTAGTTCATTCTTTTGGGGGAAGAAAAAGATCTCATCATTTTGCTTCTCAAGGGTCACTCCCTCGGCAGGCATTGTGATGGACTGAATTAATGTTGTAAAGGAAAACTTGACAAGAACAAGCCTTACCTGTAATGGAGAAAATAACCACCATAAAATCATGAACATTCCACACATTGGTGAAGTAGTGGCAGTGGAAGGCAATGAGCTTCAGGATGCATTCTAGAGTGAACAGCATGACAAAAATGGCTTCTATCCAGTAGAGGGCAGTTTCCACCTGTACACTCTGCTCGTCATTTTGTATCATAATGGTGGTTGCTTGGAAGCAGATAAGAACTATGATGATAACATTAAAGACACGATGTGTTACCAGGTCAAAAATGAAGCCTTGGAACTTGTTCTGTAGGTGAAGAGAAATGCAATATCTATTAGCAAGCTACTTAGGTACTTATATGCATAGTTTCTGGATTCTGCAAGTTCCCTCTCTAAATAATGCAAAATGTAACACTTGAACCCTTTGCCAAAGAATGAGTTTTATAATTGTGTCAAAAACTCTATCTATCATCTATCTATCTATCTATCTATCTATCTATCTATCTATCTATCTGTCTGTCTGTCTGTCTGTCTGTCTGTCTGTCTGTCTGTCTATCTATCTATCTACCTATCTACCTATCTATCTGAATCTACATAAATACATACATATTATATTTGACTATAATTTGAGACAGGATAATGCAACCCAAGCTGGTGCTAGACTTGCTTTGTTGTGAAAACTGGCCATTACCTCCTAATACTCCTCCCTCTACCTCTCAAGTGCTAGGATTACAGGTGTGCTCTACTACATCTAATGTATTTGTTAATAATTGAAAAAAACTACATTTATAACTTTAAAAAAGATAGTAAATAAACTTATTTAGTTATTTATTTTTGTTTTTTGGCAAAGAGGCTTACTTATTTATAGTGCTAGGGATTGAGCCTAGAATTAGCTGGGAAAGCACTCTGCCATTAAGCTATATTCTAAACCCGAATACAATGAATATTTTAAAATTCATTTATTTAATTAAAATAATATTTTCTTACTGTGGGACGGGGTGCTGGTCTTTGAGAATCTTCATACAGGAGCTTCTTCAATGCCCGGTACTGTTTTTTCTGTTTTACTGTTATAAAGATATTTGATCCTCCTTGGTAAAAAAAAATAAATAAATAAAAGATATGAAAATCAAATTACTTTTATTCCAATTCTTACCTTTACTGATGTGCACTTCAGAAACTTAGACTTCATTCTTTACACAGTCAAATTTTGGCATTTCTGTATGAAAATTCATATGAAATACACAGGGTACATGATGTTCAACCATCTTTATTGAATTTTCTATTTTCAGTTAGAGAGACAAGAAAGGCCCACCATAAAGAACTGACTTTGATAGATAATGTTTGAGTCATGTAACAAGACGGAGTAAATAAAATTACAGTTGGATCAATTTGCATTTTTATAAATTCAGTTATTGTCATAATTTACAAATTCAAATTATCTTTAAGAAAGACTCTTAAAAATAATTCTGAAAGGACAGAGTGCTAATCAAACAGCATTTTCTAGAGCTGATCTTTTTTGTGTGTTTCTAGTGAAAATTTCGGTATCCTATACAAAATATATAAAGTGAATAGTGTCTTTAATCTAGGAAATTGTCACTGTTTATGCCCTGAGTCAGAATCTTATCACTAGAACTGACATGTTCCACCATTATGAAGCCCAGAAACAAACCTTAATATGCTATCCATTAGGAGGACAGTCCTAGAATATTGCAGCATCAAATCAAATCACATGTTGCCACTGAGCTTTCTGCTCCCCCTGAGTAGCAGATCCACCCTGGTAAACATGCACATGCCTCTCAATTATGACCTACCACTTTCTCTATTTAAAAAAGAGCTCTCTACCTTAGACTGTGTCCATGCTGGTTATCACTCTGGAGACTTAGAACACATTGATGTACAGAACTTTTCTAGGCTAGGGAGAAAAGTGGTTGCAAGGTGCTTGCCTTGTAAGCAAATGGACCTGAAGATTCTAGATCCCAGGTAAAAAAAGCCTGCATGAAAAACTTACAGGTAATCCCAAGGCTGCAGAACAGAAACAGACAGATCCCTGGAGTGCACTCACTAGCCAGGGTAGCCTACTTAATGAGCTCTGGATCAATGGCTAGTGATAGAACTGTCTCAAGCAAACAAAAAGTAGATGTCACACCTGTAGAATGAAACCTTATGTTCATTTTAAGTTGACATTTGGTTTCTGTATGGATATTCATGTATGAGTACATACACATGCACACATATGCGCCAAGATGTGTGTGTGTGCGTGTGTGTGTGTGTGTGTGTGTGTGTGTGTGTGTGTGTGCATGCACACACACCATATTCTTTGGGCAGGGTTGATGATGACTGTAGGTGGAGACAGAAGTATCTTGACATTGAGACCAGTTTGGGCCAATTAGAACTCAATAATTTCATGCTATTTCTAGAAAGATCTCATTGTCTGTGCAATATCAAATCAGAAATACATTTAATCTCCATATTTGTGTCCTGTGCTTAACTGCAAAAAATGACTTTACTTGTACTTTAACCATACGTGAAGACTATCATGTATTTATACTAAAGAATAGTCAGACTCTATTTCAAAAATAGGACTTTTTTCTCGCCATATGCATATATTTGTGTATAGACACAATAAGGCCATATGTTTGATTTTCATTACACTATTTTTTACAAACACATACACAGAAACTTCTTAACTTTAACTCTTGTCTAAGTATATTCTGAGCATTTCAGATAAAATAAGAGGGGTATTTTTGTAATGTTTACAATGTATAAAAACATTAATTACTGTTCAATTATATTTGTAGCATGTAAAAATGACATTAAACCAATAAGACAATTCTAGAAGCATTTTAAAAATTTGTTTAATTTTAAGCATGTATAAAGAATATTTATACTTATCTTAATTTTCTGCTTGTTGAAATTACTAATGAAAACACCGATCAGCATACTCAGAGGGAGAAATAATCCAAAGATAACAAAGACGACAAAATAAATGTACATGTAGAGGTTGTGTTCGTAACTAGGCTGCATATCTACCTAAAATTAGATGTGAAAAAATTAATACAACATGGCTACTAACTTTCTAAAACATAAGACTCGTTAGACAACTGATGACAAGAAAACCCAACCCCAATAAATAAAGGAAATGTTTTGAGGGTTTCTTGGTGCAAGGGTATCATGGCTTTGTTCATTTGGGCTTTTAAATGTGTTTATTTGGTCTAGTTACTGTGAAAGAAAGATGATAGTCCTTCAAGAGAGACAACTGGGCCTCAGTTGTTACATATGTTATTGGAAGGATATTCAGTGACCATGGAATACCAAATCTGAAATACATTTAACCTTATGAAATACATAAATTACTCTTGTGACCTGTGCTTAGGTTATCATCTTGATAATGACATCAAGAATGTCAAATACTTACACCAACAGAATCAATTGCTGAATACATAATATTGATCCATCCATTAAATGTTGCCTGTTGAAAGTAAGGTAAATATATGTGAATCATATAGAGAACTTTTTATGGTAAATAAAGAGCAAACCTTAATTTGTTTTGGTTTAGTACTCTAAAACACTGGATGCTGAGGCTTGCCATACTTCGATACACAGTGTAACTAACACATTTAACATGTCCATTATTAGATTATGTTATTTTTACCTAATTTATTTAATATTCATGAATTATTTAATATAGTAGATATATAATCTCAGTAAAACAAGAGAGACAAAGGGAACTAATATTAGAGTTCTAAATATGTGCTAATAAGCATCGAAGTTTTGCTTATGTTCTTATTCATGTGATTTGTGAATGGTGGACCCTTCCTATACTTTGGATATCAGACCACTAAGAACCCATCCCTCAGTATGTTAATTAGCATAAATACAGTAGCAATCCAAATAGACTGAAGGGCTGTGACCCTGTTATCTAATGAGCAATGGCGGAAATAGCCAAGTTCTGGAATTCTTTTCCTTTGTCTGTACTGTCATCCCCACCTGCTTCTCCCACAAGAGCATGAACTGTGTCTTCTTGGATCTTCAAAGAAGGCTAGAACAGTATGTATCTCATAATTTTTATCTATCAGCTAATAATTGCTCAGCTATCTTATAACCAAATCTATTCCTTACCCATATTCTGTTCAAAATGCAAGTTTGAACTCGAGCTTGAAAATAAATTTGATTTTAAGTAGTTCAAAAAGTATACTCACCACTTGGAACAATGAAAGAAAACCATTTCCAACATTATCAAAGTTCAGGTTTGCATTCTCCCATGGCATTGATTCATTAAATATCAGGTTTTCACACTGACTCTGATTCATAACTTCAAATATAGGGAATCGTTCTCCACTTGTTGGGTCAATGCATTCATAGAACTTGCCAGCAAATAAGTGTACTCCCATAATACTGAAAAGTAGCCAGGTCATTAGGCATACCAGAAACACGCTGAAAGTGGGTAATGTTGTTTTTATCAAAGCTATCAGAACCACCTGGAGTATAAGAAAGTAAATGTTTTAGATAAGGAAGGGAAATTATTTTGATATTTGATCACATTCAAAGCGCTCATTAATATAGTATCATATTGAATCATATAAAATGCATATCTAGAGTCTGAATAATCTATACACAAGTATTGGAATCACTGAAACAGTTATTCAGTTTTAATAAAAATATGCTAAAAGTCCAATATACTTAAAAATTGGTACATCACTGACAGGCAACACAACAAATTAGTTAGAATCCTAGACTAAATCTTTTATTCAGTGGACCTACATTTGTTTAATGAGATTCTGTAGTATGTCAGCTTGGTTAAGATAATTTCAACTCAGTGCATGACTTAGATTGTGTATAAAGTATATAAAAAGTCTAGGGAACGGACTGAGAACTGACTTGAAGCTTATGGACTTGCAAAGGAGACAATAAAAGAATGGCACAGGAAATATGAAGCCGAGAGAGATGAACTGGTGAAGTTAAAGAGATAGATTGGCTCAGGAAACCCTGACCAGGCAGCTCTACCTCAGACTGCGCCCTCCTCACTGAGCTGTGTTACTAATGCTCACTGAGAGGTTGAGGAGGTGAACACAGACCTCAAGGTGAACATAGCCAGTGTGAAGTCGCTGTCTTCATTTTCTCATCTCCCTCTAACATTATAATTAGAACTTTGTTCTTATTGCTGCCCTGAAATTGTTGGGAGAAAACTGAGCTGTTTGCTATGGGCAACAGAATCCCCTTCAAACTTTGGCAGTCTTTTTTCCTCTTTCTTTCTCTAGGAATTTATATTATTTCTTTTCCACTCCAGAAGCACAATCAGTTCTGTTTTCCACCATTATCCTAAACATCTTTTCTTTCTTTTTCTTCACCATTATTATATTTATATCTTTTTCACACATCATTGCTGATATGCTATAGATATATGTACTTGGATTAATGTTTTGACTTAAAGTATTTTTAATCATTTTATTATAACTCTAAAATGAAGTCACTGGACTTTTGTTGATGTTGTAGGTATTTTGACATTTATATAGCTAAACACATTGTTTTCTTCATATTGTTCAGAGAAGCCTTTGGCATCAGAGTGAGGGAGAAAGGACAGATGAGAATTAACTGTGTGTGATGTGTGATGTGACTTTAAGTGAATTTATTGTAAAAAGCAAACTTCAATTTCATTTAGTAAATTATATATATATATATATATATATATATATATATATATATTATCCTAGTTTAGCTCGGACATGGAAAGAGCCTAGATGTCCATCAACTGATGAATGGATAATTAAAACGTGGTATGTACATACAATTGAATATTTATTCAATTGTACATACAATTGAAATGATCTAGCTGTGGAGAAAAATGAAATTGTGGAACGCCTATGTAAATGGATTGGGCTGGAAAGGTATCCAAGATCCAGAACCACCAGCATTGCATGTTATCGAATATTCATATGTGATCTTAGCACTGAATCTTTGTATAAATGTGTTTAACTTGAACTAAAAAGGAACCATTGGTAGCAAAGGAAAAGAAAGATCTTACAGGGATGGGGAGACTAGAACATAGGTGATATGAAGGACAAAAGAGGAAGAATAAGGAGTGAGGTTTAAGTGGGGTAGGACAGGGATAGGAGCTGGGGGAGGGACAATGAATGCATAGGATGTTTCTAAGGTCATATGGAAACCTACTATTTTACAAATTACATATATATTCATACACATATTCATATACATAATATTCATATAAAAGTTTATTTGCGGATAACCTACATAGGCGATTATGCTTATTCCAGAAACCATGGATTGCTAAAAGAAAAGCTTAGGGCAGTGTGGGATACCTCCTCTTGAGTTGTTGGACCCTGAGGACCCCAGCATTGTCATTACTTTTGGTCTCTCATGAGAATTTGATGATGAGACCCTATTGCTGAAGACACCACACACATTGGTCACAGGACCTGGAGAAAGCAAGTCAGTATTGAAAGTGGCCTCCATATTAGCTTTCATAATACCAGAAGGTGCTATGCAAACTGATTGGGAGGAGGGAGAGAGGTCTTCAAAAATATTCCTCAGCTGTGGATGCTGTGAACTGCAGTTATGGCTGATGAGACAAGATACAGCAAAAGTGCAATAACTGTGAGTGTTATGGGGATAATTGCCTGATTCCTGGTTGGATAGAAGGGGTCCTCCTCAGGAGGAAATGGATAAACATCCATTTTACACATGACACATTGAAACTAACCATTCAACCTTTAAAACACTTAAATATACAGTTTATAATGTCTTAATGCAAACTGTAAGAATCTCATTTTTGTTAAAATCTCTCTTAAGATAAGATGTAATCATTTACAGAAACAAATAATATCATTTATATAAATATTTATAAATTTGATCTTCTATATGATTAAGACTATTACACTGCTGCAAAACTGGCCAAGAACCCATGGTTGGGCACCGAACAGATCCTAGATGTAAATCAGCTACTATAATTTGCTAAATGGACATAGTATCAAACTATCTCAAAATTTACATTTTTCTCCCTTTGGATTAGTCCAGTTCTTAGACATTGTCAGAGAAGTCTCTTTCTACACTGCATAATGGCTAGTGCAGAAACAACAGGTGAAAGCAAAGAGAATGAATAGTGACCATGCAGTGTGCAGCCACAAATGGAACTATTGCTGGGAGATATTTGTCTGTTTTGAAAGAACCATTACAAGCAACAATAAAGCCTGTTAATCACAGAAATGTAGTGGTGACAAATGAAAACTCACAGATGAGTTTTAAACTGTCTGTCATACCTTCATTCTTTCAAACTGAGAGAGAACTCTGAGTGCTCGAAGGAATTTGATGGAAGTGAGTGGGGTCAGATCTTCTCGAGTTTTGCCTATTAAGCTAAGACAAAACACCTGCACATATGTTAAAAAAAAGTTAAAGTGATCATAAACTTTGTGCTTATAAAAGAATGACACATTGAAACTAACCATTCAACTTTGAAAACACTTAAATATACAGTATATAATGTCTTAATGCAAACTGTAAGAATCTCATTTTTGTTAAAATCTCTCTTAAGATAAAATGTAATCATTTACAGAAACAAATAATATTATTTATATAAATATTTATAAATTTGATATTCTATATGATTAAGATTAATATTTATATTGTTTTTCAGTTTGAAATAAGATCATTTGCAATATAGCAATGAAAATATATTCATTAAAACAAAATATAGAATATACTCACATATTCACCTCTGGATTATTACAGTTAAGGCAATATATAAAATAATTCAGAAATCATATATGAAGAAAGAATTAAACAGAAACATAGCATTATAAAATTATAAAGTTACATGATTTGTAAATTTATATTTATATAATTATCAAGACTTAATATATGTTACTTAGAATTAAACAAGGTCAATATAGCTATGTTTAAACTTTTATTATATCTATATGCTTCTTATATTTTCAAGTCAACATAGAGATAATACTACCTCATTTTTGTTCTTAATTCTATACTATAAAGATGGTGTTGAGGTGGCCTTAGAAACAAAGAGTTCTCTACATAAGTATATAGGGAAGTAGACACAAAGAACATTGAGTAGAGGTGCATTGTCCTTTTGTATCATTTTATGGAGTAGAAGGCCAAATGTAAGAGATGGCTTAAATGACAGAGGTGACCTATTACAAGTCATTAATTATAGGTAGAAAAACCTCCCTAATTGTTCATAGTATAGACAGTTATCTATTCATTGGGTAAACATTATTAGCTATGTTGTATGCCTAGAAGGCAAAGGGGATAAAGGAGAGAAGAATAATATTCAGAAAAAATTCTTCCTTAATAGCACTTATTTTTTAGTGTGAGAAGACAAATTAAAAAAAAACAAGAAAAAATAATAAAAGTGAATGATATTCATAAGTGCTATGGAGGTAAAAAAATTGACAAATACTATGGTGGTTGTAGTTTTAATTACATAGCAAAGGATGATGGAACT
>CABHPQ010167373.1:0-14512 GCA_902168405.1 Peromyscus aztecus
ACTATGAGTCTCCTGGGGTATGATGCTGTCTGTCTTACTGAGGGACAAGTAGAGCGAAGGAGGCTATTAGGCCTAAATTCAAATTATAGTTGAGACTAAACTCAGATCGTATTCTTTGGGCTCTTCTCCCTGTCTTTCCCTTCCTCTGTTGCCCCCTGAATATTGAATAGGGTTGTTGAATTTCACCTAAGCCAGGAGAAGGGAGTGGTCAGCTGTGGAAGAGGGAGCTGTTACAGAATGACTTCAGAAGCATAATTCACTTTGGGTTAGCTGCCAGACTCTCTAGGTGAGTACCCAACAGTCTCCTTTGTGATCCCAGCTAGATTCATCGATACAGGCAGCCACAAAGGAAATGTCCTCCAAAGCCTAAAACTGGAGTTATAACTACGTTAACCATTCTGAGCAACCGGCAAAGCCATGTTGACCCTAAACCACGAAGGAGAACAGGACTTCATTTTTGCTGAGTATAGCAGAACTTTCATACCGCCCAACTGCAATTAGAAGCTGGGGACCGAGGCGTCCCTGAAACCCAGCTGGGCAATCTCTCCCTCCTGTTCTCTGTAAGCTCTGCATTCCACTGCAGACGACAGTAACAGGGATGGCCCCACACCCTTCTGTAGGAAAAAGGTACATTTTGGGATGGTTTGGAGGCATCAAAATGGTAAGCAATTTTAGGGTACAATTAAGACCTGGCTGCTCAACCCTACAATAAATTACCATCAAAGGCACTCGCACGTCAATAGGGGAAAAACACATGTGCTTGCAAGACGATGTGTGTTTGATGCTCATAAAAAAGATAAAAATATAGGTCATCATCATGTAACGAGCTTGTAGGTGTTAGAACGTGTGCTGCTGGGGGAGGTAGGGGAGGGAACTGGAGGGAATCAGCAAACCAAGGGCTGGGATTTGGACTCCTATCGCCAAGCCCTTCCTTCTGCTTGATGGTGACAGATGGGCAGTGGGGGGCTGCAGAAGGACACCTCCCTCGTCTTCCATTTCTTGAGACATCTTTTTCCCTGTTCCCTGCCCCTCCACTGGATTTCCTACATATTAATCACCTCTGCCATTTTGAAATCAACCAGTCCAGCTATTATTCAAGCATTGTTAATGACACCATCGGCCAAGGTATCAATTAGGCAAGTTGGGATAAGAAGAGCAGAGACTAAAGCTGGCCAGAGAGTAGAACATGGGTCTGTCTGGTGCAGGCAACCCACATGGCAGCAAAGGCTCCCAATTCACTCTCACAATGACTCTCTCCAAAGGCAACTATGAATACATGGAATTCTCCAGAAGGACCCATTCACCAAGCGTGCCTTCCTTCATATTCTCCATGTTTGCCTTGTTGGCTGGCCCTTAGCTGGGCTTCAGCCAGTCACACCAAACCACTCCAAATGTGCAGGCGAAAGCCACATGATCAACACAGTGCAGAGTCTGCTCCTGTGACTAAAGCCCAGCGTTATGGGTAGGTTGATCTCCTCAGCCATGTCCCCACACGTCATTATGGCTGGCATTTCTTCTTGCAGCAAGCATTCAGGACTTATTTAGAATCTAGCCCTGCATGTTCTCACTCAGAGCATTTTTTGAAATAAAGTCTTTCTACTACTTGTTAGGTTTTTAGTTCTTGAATCCGAGTATTGCTTCCCCATCGGGCTAAAAGTTTCCAAATGACCAGAGCTAAGCCACTAAAAATAATTGCATTTATTTAATGTGTGTATGTATGGGCACACACATTGTGGTGTGTGTGTGTGGTGGTCAAAGGACAACTTGTGGGAATCTGTTCTCTCCCTCCACCATGTGGGTTCTGGGGATTGAACTCAGGTTGTCAGGCTTGGCAGCAAGCACTTACTGAGCCATCTCAATAACCCCAGAGATAATTCTTGCATCACATTTTTTCATTTGTTTTGGAGAGCTCTCTGCTTCTTGCATATCTTTTCTGTCAAGAAAGGATCCCATCAACCTGGCTATTCAAAACAAATGGATGCAATAGGTCACTAAAGTCTGGATTCTGGGGGAAGAAAAGGAGCCAGGATTAGAATCAAAATCATCATGGTAGGATTCAAGCTCCTTCCCCGCGTACGTGGAGGTAGGTTTTGATTCTAAGTTCCATTCAGACTTACTGAGTCTTTTTCCAGATCTTTGCCTCCTTATCGCAGTCCAGATGGAAGCAAGTTCTCCATGGCGTTCCTTCCACCCTGAGCCTGCCAAGACCTTCGGGTAGAAGGTAGGCATTTCACCTTTTTAATGTCAGGGGATTCAGAGTAGGGTCCCAGACACCACCGGAAGCAGAAATCAATGAGAACATTTGAATTTGGACCCTTGAAGTCACAGCACTCTGCCAACACCACCCAAGAATGAGGGTGCTTCCCAGAGCCGATCTCAGGACAGACCTGTTTCGGTAGCGCTCTGTCCCATTCTCTATCTTGGCTCCTATGTTTTTCCTGCAACTTTCACCCCAAGCCCAAAGCACTACACTACAGTGGCCAATGGAAAAATAAATACATTTTCAAAATGGGGCAGTCATTAAAGATGAAGAACAATAACAGTAAAATCCCAGTTACTGTGGAGGGCCCCTGAGGGCAGGAGCTGTATTATAAGGATTTAAAATGCTTTATTGAGATGTATTTCACACATTGCATGATTCACCTATTTAAAGTGTACACAGAATTCAGTGGTTTCTAGTATACTTACAGACCTGTCTAGTCATCACCCTAGGAGGAAACCTAGAGCTGTTAGCAGTCACTTCCAATTTCTCCTCAACATCATTCATCCTAGGCAGCCACTGATTTACTCTTTCATTATACATTTATCTACTCTGAACAGTTCATATAAACAGAATCATACAGTACATGGAATTTACATGTTTCCAGAGTCCATATAGTGACATGTATCAACTCTTGATTTTTTTTATTGCCAAATAATATTTTATTTCAGTTTCTCTAACATCAGCTGACTTGGGTTGCTTCCACTCTCAGCTGTTATGAATATTCAGATTGAGCTTTTAGGTGGACTGGCAGCTTCTTTCCTCCTGGGTGTATCATAGAAGGGAAATGGTTGGATCATACAGTAAGCTGAACATTTTTGAGGAGCTGCAGGACTGATTTCCCAAAGAGCTGCATGATATTCCCACCAGCAATGTATGGAAGGTCATTTTTGTTATTGTTACCACAACCGCCCTAGTGGATGTGAAGTAGTGTCTCACTGTGCTATTTGTGTCTGTACATGTTCATGTGTGTGCGTGTGTACGTACATGTGTATGGATGAATGTGGAGGTCAGAGATCAAGGTCAGGGTCTTCCTTGATTGCTTTCCACCTTATTTTTGAGACAGGGTCTCTTACTGAATCAGTTGGCTAGACTGGGTGGCCAGAAAGTCTGAGGGATCCCCCTGTTTCTGCCACTCCAGTCTCGGGGTTATAGGTGTGCACCACCATACCTGGCTGTTCCACAGATGCTGGGGATATGAACTCAGGGTCTCATGCTTGCACAGTATGTGCTTTCCCACCCAAGTCACCAGCCAGCCTCTTGTAGTTTTGATTTGCAGTCCCTTGAAAGCTAGTGGTGTTAGGCATATTTTGTGTGTTCATTGGCTATTTGTATGTGTTCCTTATGTATGTGTGTGTGTGTGTGTGTGTGTGTGTGTGTGTGTGTGTGTGTGTGGTCTATTCTGATCCTTTGCCATTTTTAACTGGGACATTTGTCTTTGAACCATTTTCTAGCTAATTTTTGTGTGAAATGTAAGGTAGAACTCTGGCTTAATTCTCTTATATGCGTCTATCCAGTAATCCAAGGACTACTTCAAAAAGACTATCCTTTTCTCTGTTAGACTGTCAGGATACTCATAGGAATAGGAAATGTGAAGGTTTGCTGTTAGACTCTCCATTCCACTTCTTTGGGTAAAAATTTTTCTGTCCTTAGGCTTCTCCCATGATTACTTTTATTACTAAGTTTTAATATCAAGAAATATGAAACTGTCTTTTTTAAGTTGACAAATTTACCTCTATTACTGATGTATCCTTCCAAATTAGCCCTCGATACTAAACTCCTAATGCAGCCGTAAATTTAACAAGAAACCAATCTTGTTCTAGTTTCTCAAGATTTTTGTGACTGTTTGGTATCCTTTAGGTTTCTGTGTGAATTCTGGGCTCCAACTGCAATTTCTGCAAAGAAACCAGATGAGATTTGGAAGGAATTATATGTTAGTCAGTTTAGAAAGTATTGTGATGAATACAGGCTTTACAAAAAATGATTTATTCATTTGTTTTCTTCAAAAAATTTATGAGTAAGTGTTCTGCTTACATGTATGTCTGTGTATCATGTGCATTTGCCTTCAAAGGACAGAAGAGGGTTTCACATTTCCTGGGACTTGTGGGTGCTGGAAATCGAACCCAGGTCCTCTGTAAGAGCAGCCAGATGCTCTTAACCACCGAGCCATCTCTCAAGCCCAATATGGACTGTTTCACATTTATTTAGGTCTTCTCTAAATGTCTTCAACCGTGTTTTACAGTTTTCAAAGTGTGAGCCTTAGGCCTCCTCTGCTAAATGTGTTCTTAATTAATTCATTTTTCTCGATGATATTGTAAGTGCTATTGTTTTAAGCTCATTTTTAGATCACTTATTGCAGGTATCATAATTTTCTTTTAAGTACTACAGAGCTATAGTCATCGACTTTCCATTACTATAACAAACGTCTGAGATAGTGAACTTATAAGGGGAGACTCTCATTTAACTTGAAGCTCTGGACAACCATGGCCAATTGGTTTTGATGTTTTGGGTCTATGTTGAGGCAGCATATCCTGGCAGAAAGCCTTGGGTGTAGCCAAGCTGCTCACCTCCTTTCTGAGAGGCAAAGGAGAGAGAGAAGAGGTTGGACTCCAGCAACCCTTTTTGAGTGCACCCTCCCCCATAATTTAAGAACCCCCACTAGGTCCCACTGCTTAAAGTTTCTACCACTTTCCAACAGGGCCACACTTGGGACCAACACATGGGTCTTTGGGAGGAAATTTAAGAAGTAAACTTCAGCAAGTGCTAAACATACTTATCTGCAGCAAATCATTCCTCAAATGTGCTCTGCTGGGTTAGATGGGAGTAGAGAGTAAAAGCCTTTGTTCCCAAGCACAGGGAACTGATAATCTAGTTGACAAACAAAGCTTTACACTTTTCCTCTCTACAATTTATTTTTAATTGTAAATTGAAAAATTATAGTTGTATTTATAAGTACAAAATGATGGTCTGAATTATTGACACAGTGTAGAATAATTAAAACAGTCTAATTAGCATATCCATGACCTCAAATATCTGTTTGTTTATTTATTCATTCATTTATAGTGGTGCTGGGAATTGAACTTAAGGCCTCACATCTGCTAGACAAGTGTTCTACCACTCCGGCACATACCTAGCTCCCAAACATTTTTTAAAATTTACTTATTTATTATGTATACAATGTTCTGCCTGCAGGCTAGAAGAGGGCACCAGATCTCATTATAGATAGTTGTAAGTTGTAAGATAAAAAGTAAAAAAAAAGATAAAAAGTAAAAAAAAAGTAAGATAAAAAGTAAGAAAAAAAAGATAGAAAAAAGTAAGAAAAAAAGATAAAAAGTAAAAAAAAAGTAAGATAAAAAGTAAAAAAAAAGATAAAAGTTGTAAGTTGTAAGATAAAAAAGTAGATTCATTAATCTACCCTTTTATCCTATCATCTCTATATCTTTTATATCTATATCACATGTGGTTGCTGGGAATTGAACTCAGGACATCTGAAGAGTAGCCAGTGCTCTTAACCTCTGAGCCATTTCTCCAGCCCCCCCCCAAACATTTTTGTAGTAAGAATATTTCAACTTATCTTCCTAACATTTTTTAAATGTTCAATATATTATTATTTACTGTGTCTACCATGCTATTCAATATATATTTTTTTTTAAAAGAGAAAGAAAACAAAACCTTATCCCCTGGTTTATTTATGTCCTTTATGTATCTATTTATATCTGGGCTTTATATCCTTTGAATATCTCCCTAGCCCCTCTATCCCCCAGCCTACAATAATCAGTTTTATTTTTTGCTTCTTTGAGCTAGATTGCTTTATATTCCACATATAAGAATATGTACAATGTACAGTTATTGTTTTTCAAGTTAAAATTTTCCCATTTTTTGAGACAGGGTTCATGTAGCCTAATCTAGCCTTGAACTAGTTATGTAGCTGTTTTTGACCTTGAACTCCTGATCTTTCTGCCTCCAGCTCCCAAGTGTTAGAATTATAAATATGCACATCCCTCCCCACTCAGCCAAAAATATATATGAAATAAGATTGAAGAAATGGTTTGGCGGTAAAGAGCACTGGCTGCTCTTCCAAAGGACCTGGGTTAGGTTCCCAGAACCTACATGGAGGCTCACAACTATCTCTAACTCCAGTTCCAGAGGATCTAAAACCTTCCCCTGGCCTCCACAGGTACCAAACAGCACATGGTGAACACATATACACCTAGGTGTATGTATGTATGTGTATATGTATATATGTGTATAAATATATCTCATATATATATTTTGAAAGGAAGCATTTAAGTTCATAAATATGGAACTCACAAATAATGAGGATCAACCATAACAAGCATTCAGCATGCTGTTTATATGATAGAACTGGTGGTCTTCACACACCGTTCATTCATTTATGTGAAATAGCATCGAGTCATTAATATGAAGAAGTAGAAATAAGTGGAAAGGAAAACATGTCCTTCTTTCAGGAATATTACTGTCTGGTTAGGAAAACAGAATTCATAATTCTGATCATTACAGAGAATTACCGTGATAAACACTATAAAAGAAAGTACATTGAGTGGTGAGTAGGGTAGGAGTCCTCACAGCCATTTTGCAGAAGGGAAGGCTGATGGTAAACCAGAGTGTTATCATCTAGGCAAAGAGCAGAGGCTCCTCTGGCCAGGGTCAGGCCTTCAGCTCTCACTCAGGGCTGTTTGATCAGGCAGAAGGTATCTATACCTTATCCTCCTTCCTTCAAGGAAAAGGGAGTGGAAACATGATCAAAGGGAGGCAAGTACTGCCGTTCCCATGTGGGCAGGACGTTTGGGCACTATCTAGCGTTCTTCCAGGCTAGAAGCAAAGTCCTGGGGAAGAGGATGCCATGTGGTTCCCAGGCCCCGCCTGCTACCCATTCTTCTCGGCCCCCAGACTTCCGACTTCTTTTCTAACACCAACAGAAGTAAGCCGAATGGGTTATTTATTTAACTTTATTTGGTTTTGTTGAGACAGGGTTTCACTTTATAGGCCAGGTTGGCCTAGAATTCACCGTGTACTCCAGGCTAGCCTTGAGCTTATGGTCAACCTCTTCTCGTCTTCCCAAATGTTTGGTTCTACCCATGAGTCACAATGCCAGGCTGAGAGTTCTTAAATATTACTTTACTTTCCCCCCTATTTCTAGTCTCTTCAGTGACATCCAATCTGTTTTGAAAAAAAAACAAACAAACAACCAAGCTAGTTCCATACCTACTCTCTTCAGAAAACTTAAGTACTTTTTAAAGTATCATAGAAAACTGGGAAAGTGCAATTTTACAAACAGAAAGTTAACAAGTAATTCAGGAATGGGCTTTGGAAAGAAAACTTTGATTTTATTTTTCTCTCACTGAAAGGAGAAACCATATTTTCTCAACAGGGAAGTGGTGGACTGGTACTGGTCCTCAGTCTTCCTCTAATTTTATCTTGACAAGTAGTGACATGGCCAAGCCACAGATTGCAAGGGCAGAGCCCAGACCAGATCCCAGACCTTCTGACTCCTATCTAGTGCTTTGCCACTGCATTCCTGACACTTAATAAATACTCCATCCGTTTATTCAATAAACACAACACTATAGTCAGGACCAAATGACTTAAAAAAAAAAATCCCAGCTCTCATCTGCGTCTCCTTGAGAATCCACCCTCCCCCGGCCCAGCCCTCAAAGTAGATTAGATTCTTCTCCCCTTGCACAGTCATGTTTTCTGCATCATTCCAATTATGTTTCAAACATATCATACTTACTTGCTAATAAGTGAGTTCATCCATTAGTACTATAAATAGCTTGTAGATAATTGTTCTTTGCCACCCTAGTACCTAGCATGGTGCATGTAGGGGTTTAAAACCCTTTGCTAAATGAGCAGATGAATAGCAAGTCCAGTCCTCCCGGTCTCACATCAACATTCTGGCATAAATCTATGTGTCACATGACCCTGGAATCTCCAAGAGCCATCAAGCTGTGGGGTCCACTCTGTAACTAATGAGGATGAACCAACCACATCTGTGAGATTCACAGAACCATTCTGTCTTCATGAACTCCACACAAAAGTGGAGATAGGATCCAGGACAAACACCACCAACTTCTTTTCACCTGTACTTAGTGAAATGGGATGGCCAAGACCAAGCATTCCACACAACTTCCTTTCACTTCATTTTGTCCATGAGTAGGCCAGGTTGTCTTTTTCCAAGGTTAGGTTGCTTTTGTTTCTCAGGGACCTCATTTTGACTTCACCAAGAGGCACAGTTAGAAGAATGAGATGCATACTTAAAGCCATAGTGTTACAGAGCCATTCCAAAGACAGAGACAAAGATAGACAAAGAGACAGAGACAGAGACAGAGAGAGGAGTTTTATTAAAACCTATCTGTATTCCTTCTCATAAAAAAAAACAACAACTCATAAATGGACCTGTAAATCAGAGCCTTGGGAGACTCAGTAGTCATCTCAGCCCAGACTATCCACAGGGGCAGAAGACAGTGCTGGATGTTTCCTGGCATTCAAAGTTGTCCATAGTGGAACCTGGGACTCTAGCTATCACAAGCAATATAGGGAGACATGGCTCTGGCTTACAGGCTCAGACACAGACTTACACTGTGCTTCCAAATAAACAGACACTGTGAAAATTCAGTAAAGACTAGCTTGGAAACGAGTTCTCAGTTGAACTCTTTTGTGACAAATGCATGTTGGCATGTGTCTCATACCAGTCTATCATCTCTGGAGACTACCTAGGCTCACTTTCTTCTCCCAACTTCATGGACCTACTGTCAGCAAAGCCCGGAACGAGAGTATGTGTCTATGCCCAAATGCCCTCTGAGAGCAAGAACAGAAACAGAATGCTGGTGTCAAACCGAAGTTACTTTTCCTAGCTATTTCTTGAGTACTTCCCACTCTTCTTCTCTCTGAGAGTGTGGATATAGGGGATGGACTCAAGGGTCCTTGGCTCTTCACCACCCACCTGTGTCCTGAAAAGCAAAGTGGAGATAACTGAATCAAATTATCTATGCAGCACCTAACAGTGAAGGCTCTAGAAACAGACAATGACTGTAGATGATCGGAGTCTGAATTGCTCACTCTGGCTCTCTACATAAATTCAACTTCTTTCCTCTGAAAAACCTAGTATAAATAAAGCAGTAATAAACATCTATATACCAGTAGGAAACATATACATTTCACCAATCTACATACTTGAAAACAGGATGTTGATGAACTTTTTTATGAAAATAGCTACGATTTTTCAAAATTATGCTTGAGATATCTGCACAATAATGTCTGTGCCCCACAAGGCTAGTGTAGTAGTTATATAAATAAGTTTATACCCCTCTATTTAAGTCCACACATATATTATATAAACCCTAATATATATAAGCCTATATATGTTTATATGCTAGAATATATAGAGATTCATAGGCACATTTATGTTATTTATTAGTTCATTTATTAGATTTTGATTAGCCATGTCTTTTTTGGTTTATTGCCTGGTTAGAATTTGGCCTCACACAGCACTACCCTCCCTCCCTCTATATTCCTGGCTGCTAGGAGGGCTTGTACCCCAAAGCCTGGAGATGGGGGGGCAGCTATTTTATTTATATGAAAGGAGAGGTCAGCCATGGCTTAAATGCACCCATAAACACTGCCCATCTCCCAGAATGTCCTGGGCACTCCTGTGCCAGTTGCTAATACCAGGTTTGTCAGAGCGTCCACTGTCCTTTCTAAAAACCCTTCTTCATGTAAATAAGGGCAGTCCACAACAGAGTTGCCCATCTCGGGATGAGAAAGCGGTAGTGATGGGGACAACTATGGATGACTGTTGCTTCCTGGGTTTAAATACAAACTGAGAGTCAGCATAGAGATGACAGGAACCACCCCAGCCCTATGCTTACATACTTAACATAACTATACTATGAGCCGAGCGTTCCTGCTCTTGTTTGGGTGTCTTAACTAATCACTGAATCCCTACCTAACCTACGCAGTCTGAATGCAGCCATCTCTTCAGTGGTCCTCAGCCTAGCCTGCATGCTACCATCCTTGGAGAAGCTTTTAAAAGATACTTGTGCCAGGCAATGGTGGCGCACGCCTTTAATCCCAGCACTCAGGAGGCAGAGGCAGGTGGATCTTGGTGAGCTGGAGGCCAGCCTGGTCTACAGAGCAAGTTCCAGGACAGCCAGGGATACACAGAGAGACCTATCTCAAAACAACAACAACAACAACAACAAACAAACAAACAAAATAAGGTACTTGTGAGGGGTCCCAAGCCACATCAGCTGAACCCATGCATCTGGGAGGTATCTTCACCCGAGCCTAAGTTCCCCAGATGGATTCTAATACACAGTGGTGGTCAAGAGCCATTGGTTCACCCTAAGCTAACTCAGAATAACTTGAAAGAGCTCAGCTTCAGGATTAATAGACAACCGAAGTGATTCTCACCAAAAAACAATGATTCCTTTCACACAAGTGGCCAAAGACTTTGGGTTGGGGTCTAGGGTGGTGGTGATTGTTAGATGTCAGGACCCACTCACATGAATCATTATGAGGAAAACTAAGACACATGCAAGTACACACACACACACACACACACACACACACACACACACACACACCCCATGTGACTGCAAGCAACTTGAAACAAAAAAAATTTAATTGAATTTCGGGGCCTGAGGAAGAGCTGAACCTATAATTATTTCTTAGCAAACCTGCTGAGCATAGGACTTCCTCCTCTGGGACGAGATGGGACGGGCAGTATAATGAACCCTCTTTAATTAAAAAATAAAGTGTTTTAGGGTAATCATATTCTCCAAGTTACATTACTTATTTTTTTAAGGAAAGGATAAATGGTGAGAAAAATTCCATTTTCAAATGCCAATGTCAGTTGGCCTCAGATGGCCTCATTTCTCATTTAACAGTCAAGCTTTGAAATTAGATCTATAAGGGAGAACTGAGTCCCAGCATTATTCCTAATACAAAACCAGCTCTTTAAAAAAAAAATCATTATACCTACTTCTCTTAAAAGCAGCAGGAGATTTGATGTCGACTAAATTCAGCCAAGCAAAGCAGCCAGAGGAACCGGTTGAGGTTCCTAAACAGACTCAGCATCTCTCTGGCCCAGTTTTATGGGATTCTCTAGTAAGGAAGTGTGTGGTTTATATTCCCCCATCTGGCAGCTCTTTCCAGATCCTGAGAAATGTTTGGGGTGTTGGGAGACAAACAAAAATGAGAAAATACTCCTCCAGATCTTAGATACTAGATGAGATTGGGAGAGCAGAGGAAGACATCCACCCTCATTAAATGAAATTGTCTCTCTTCAGGCAGGAGAACAACTTAAAGCTGCCCATGGAGCTGAGAAAATGAAGGCTACTCTGAGTACCACCTATCCATGGGATCTATGTAGATTGGTGGCCTCAGGAGGCAGTGACTGTCCACTAGGATAAGTCAATTGTATGGGTTCCTTTTTAAGTTTGACCCTTTCCTTTTCTTTGGATCGTATTCCCTCTTCTACAACTTCTGGGTCTAACCCCTGCCCCCTTCTAAGATTTAGAACCTAATGGAGAGACCTTTGTTCAAGGAGAGAAGGAATGAACACACTGGAAAATCCAGGGGAGATGGTTTTCCTCCCAAGCTGTTCTCCTCCACTTCCCTGAAAGAAGGGGCAAAGGTCCAAAGCAGCAGAAAGCCCATGACTGTGGCTGACTTCATGCTGAAAATTACCTTCAGTGGTGCCTGCATGTCAGGATACGTCTATGCTCCTGGTGCAGGTAGGGAGGCCGCATGCAAGCAGCTGCTCTAGCCCTTTAAGATGTAGCTCCTTCCCTAAGCTGTGCAGACCTCACAGTTCTAGAAACTCAAAGAACTTGCTCACTTGGAAAGCGTCTACTTCAAGCTACATTTAAGCAAATGAATACACACACACACACACACACACACACACACACACACACACACACACTGTGTGTGACCAGGAACACTCACCATCTGTGTGGTTGAACAAAAGCTACGGAGGCTGGAAATGAACCAGTGGGGGAGGGGCCTCAGAGTCAACAACACAGAGAGCTGTGCCCTACCCAGGCCTACACCTGCCCAGGGAGAATTTTGGTAATTTTAATAAAACCAAATTAAATTCTAAAGTGAGACCAGTTGGTGATTCAGTAGGGATGGCCCCAGACCATTATGGTACAGCTATAAAATAAAAATTATAGATGGACAAGAATAGGAGCAAAGCAAATAAAATCACGTTAATGGAGGAGAGAGGGAACATGGCAGGCACAGAACACTGTCAAGTGTGAAGATGGCCGTTTGCAGGATTCACCAGGTGGGAGAGGCTTTCAGTTCACCCTTTTCATCCACAGCCTTGGAGATCCCAGAGGTCTGAAAAGCAGTCTGGCATGCATCCTGGCTTTGTACATGTGTAAGGAAAGTGGGGCATGCTTCAGCAAAATTGCTTCTCTACCAAAGCGAAGAAGGGGGATAAAGAGGCTCATATTGGAGGAGTTGAAGGTGTGTGTGGAAGCAAGCCAGAGGGGTGCTTGCTGTTAAGGAACTTGTCTTTAAATTAGGGGAGCGAGCTTAGCTGCAACACACCAATAGGTTCTTTACACCATGTTTCACTTAGTTCTCTCGATGTGCCGCAAGACGAATGGTGCATAACTCATTTCAGATCAGGAAACCAGATCTCAAAGGGTTAAGCAACCTGCTTGGGGTGAAAAGCTAGAATGTCAAGAGCCAAGATTTGAAGCCAGGTCTGGCTCACTCGGAAGCCCATGTGTATTCTAACACTGTTAGGGAGACTAGCCACAACACTGGCATATCTCAAAGAGACACAGATTGGAGAGGACGTTCTGTGTGGCAGTTTGCCCAGCCCACAGTTCTTTGTGATGACTCCATGCCCCACTCTCTAGAGCCCCTGCCCTCACCTGAGAATCCCTGGGGTTTCTCTCCTTGGCTAAGGCTGGCTTCGTTCTCCCCTACCACCCCTGCTCTAAACGAAGACATCAAAGATTGCGCAGGGCCATAAAGAGAGGGAGGATGTTAAGGAGGAGGGAGCCACCCTGTGCTCGTAAACTGGGTGGGTGGGGGACCCACCCATTTGTCAGGCAACGCTGCATCTCACTTTCCCCCAAAAAATGAGATCTCAGCTCTTGCTTGAGGGCAGGGCGTTCATGCAAAGGTGGAGAGGCCAAGGGGGGCACAGCCAAGAAACGGCAGCACCAAGTTACTCTGATATTGAAACAGCCACTCTCTACCCTGATCCTGAGGTGCCGAGGGCCTTCAGGTGGGTCCCTTTGAGACCTGTGTGCGAGCTCCAGTTCAGTGACTAGTCCTTCAGCTTAGGAGCATTTTCCTGTCCTCTGCCTCATTAGGGACAAGTCATTGGCTGCTGCTTGCTTTATGAAGTGGCTCCCTGGAGGTCACACTGTGCAGGCACACCACACAGAGCAGCCAAATTCTGTGCCACATCCACGTCACACATCATGAAGGGCAACCAGACACACCAAAGAACGTGGCATCCCACTACAGGCAAACCACTGCCTCTAAGCTCTTGTTGAAAACCTACAAAATTGTGTTGATTCAATAAAAGTATCTATCTACCTTAGATCTGAGTGGAATCACATTCACTAGCTTGAGTGCTCCCTATGGACCAGAATCAGACCTCATCCTTACAAGATTACTCCACCAAACACTAAGTGTGAGTGTGAGTGTGTGTGTGTGTGTGTGTATGTGTGTGATATGTGTGTGTTCACATGGCTGTATGCACATTGTGTGTATAAGCATGTGTGCTGCATGCATGTGGAAACCAGAGGTCAACACTAGGTATCTCCCTCAATTGCCCTCCACCTTGTTTACTGAAATAGGGTCTCTGAACCTGGAACTCACTGATTCTGTTAAGCTGGCTGGCCAAAAGCTCTAGGAATCCACCTGTCTCCACCCTCTACCACAACCACTGCGACTACAGATACAGGTTGGCCTCTCCCTCAGCTTTTTAATGAGTCTTGGAGATCTGAACTCTGTGTACAGGTTCTTCATTGATGGGATATCAGCTCTTGCTCTATCACTGATGAGTGATGACTCTCAGGGTCTTCTGAACCATCTCCCCAGACCCAGAGGTTTTTGACTCAGAGCCAACAAAACTGACAGGACCGAAGATATCCAAATCTTTATGACAAGCATTTTAGGAGCATTACCAAAGCAGGTTCTTTGTGTGGTGTGTGTGGGACATCTGATTTGTTCTTGGGACACGGGATATATGTGGCC
>CABHPQ010167374.1:0-41639 GCA_902168405.1 Peromyscus aztecus
AGAAAAAAATTGCATGCTTATTGCATTGTCAGCAAAATCTTAGATTATAAATATAATTACAACACTCTTTTTTTTAACAATCTTTTTTAAAATTTTTTTTAAGATTTATTTATTATGTATACAGTGTTCTGTCTGAACATATCCCTGCAGGCCAGAAGAGGGCGCCAGATCTCATTACAGATGGTTGTGAGCCACCATGTGGTTGCTGGGAATTGAACTCAGGACCTTTGGAAGAACAAGCAGTGCTCTTAACCTCTGAGCCATCTCTCCAGCCCTAATTACAACACTCTTAAACTGCAGTGGCTATTTACATATTATGTGATATTTTGTCTTTAATAAAATCATAGGAAAGGAAGTTTTAATCATTAAAATTTAAGCAAAAGAAGATCTAGAAACAGTACTGTACACTGTAAGAGTCACTCAAAAATTGTTCAATCTCAGTATAATCTTTCGATGGGATCAACTAATTTATATGTTTTATTATCAATGATTTTGTAGATACTGATTACAACCTGTTCAAATACACAGAACTGTAACAATGTTATTTCGAACACATATTAAATAGTTAGCTATCATATATCAGATTCTCTAATTTGTCCTGTTTATGCAATGCACTTACCAGTCTTCTAAACACATACGCCAGGATCAAGATTCTACACGTATTTTCCTCCTCCGTGTAGATTGATACCTAGGTGTAAAACATGATAAAATAAAACAGCAACAAGATCATACTCTTCCTCCTCGATTCTCACTTAGGTGATTAGTCCACCCGGGTTTCTCTCCAAAATCTGTACTTCTAACCAGTCAGGATCTCTGTTGATACAGCGTGCAGAGCTGACATATAATAGTAAAATATGCCTAAAGAATAGTGATATCATTAGACATGTCAAAAAGGGGTAGCCGAGGTAGCCATCGTATCTTCCTTTCCCCGTTTTAAAGCGATTTCCCCCATCTATTCCCCATCCTGTGCTTGCAATCTGTTCTTTAACCTGGCAATGGCTCCCAACCTTTCCTTGTTTTCTATTTAGTACATACGAACTATTTACTTTGCTTACTGATAGTATACATGCAGTTGGTTTGCTCTTAAAATGGGAGCTACCCTTAATAAATAATGCTTGCTACCCACAGAAATTAAAGATGTGAATTAAATTTGAATAATAGTTAGACCTCTAGTTTCTTTTTTCTTTCTTTTCTATTTTTTTTTTTTTTTTGGTTTTTAGAGACAGGGTTTCTCTGTGTAGCTTTGCGCCTTTCCTGGAACTCACTTGGTAGCCCAGGCTGTCCTCAAACTCACAGAGATCTGCCTGCCTCTGCCTCCAGAGTGCTGGGATTAAAGGTGTGCACCACCACCGCCTGGCTTTAGACCTCTAGTTTCATAATCACACAGAGAAATCAGGATCTGAAGAAGCTTCTACTACACTTTTCAATGATATCTGCAGAACTGGAAATCACTGATAATGCTAATAAAGCCACAAAGGAAGGATTTGCCAGTCTTTAAAAAGTAACACCATGTACACTTACTGACTTCATAAAGCAAAACTGAACAGACTCTAGGAGATTGGGAAAATGCTGTCTTCATACATAGAACATGCAGACGTGTATAGTTGGATTGTTATGAGTGGCTGTGTACATTAAAGTATAAATTAAAAATAGCTCCAAGGTATGAAAATCAAATAAAGAACATCAATGATCGCCTCAATATGCAGTTGGGAATTTAATAATATATGTGTGTCTCTGTATGTGTTTGCATGTGTATTTGTACAGATATGCATGATGTGTGTGCATATGTGTCTATGTTGATAGAGCATAAAACTAAGGCATGAAACTCCTCTTTTCAACTTAAAAGATATAAATATAATCGAATATTGAAAATAAAAAATAACTGAAATTGCCACAAAAGAGAAATAAGTAAATTTATAACTTGAAAATTGGTTCTAGCAATACTGGAAAGTATGAAGGCAGTTTTTTTTCCTTATTCCATTCTAAAACACAGGAATAAGACAATTGTTGAAATAAAACAGCCTGTAGCAAAAGTGTACATTAACTACCTAGAACAAATGAAGCAAAATATATGCTATAAGATAATCTCACATGTGAAACAATGTCCTACATAAAGCTAAATGTGACTGTGAATACAAAAACTCAACACAAAATATATCCAGTTTAGCAATTTTAGAATGAGTATACCTTTGCCCAATAGAATTTCCTTTTTAAATGTTCTTTTGGAAATTTAATATATGTATACGTGTGTTTGTCATATACACTATCCACTCCTTTTTTGTGTTTGCTTGTTTTTCGAGACAGGGTTTCTCTGTGTCGTTTTGATGCCTGTCCTGGATCTTGCTCTGTAGACCAGGCTGGCGTTGAGCTCACAAAGATCCGCCTGGCTCTTCCTCCCTAGTGCTGGGATTAAAGGCGTGTGCCACCACCGTTCAGCCCCATTCCTTCTTTCTAGCTACCTCCCAACCCTCAACATATCTTTTATGTCCTTACCAATTTTATGTCATTTAAAACAAAAACTCACTACATCCAGTTAGCACTGATCATGTGGATACCTGAATGGAACCGTCCACTGAGCCTATGGGCAGCCTATTAATGGCAACCCCCACTCCTAAATAAAACTAGCCCTCTGCCAGGAGCTATCAATTGTCCTTAGCCTTACTAACAATTGTTTATTAGCTCATCCTGTTCACTGAAGCAGAGTCCCCTGCAAGTCAACTACATGAGGAAGATAGGCAGGTATTTGCACTTACAAACGGCTTTATCCCAGTATCTAATAGAAGAGGGCATTTAAACCTCTTTCTTCAAGCCCTGTCTTAAGCCCTCCAAAACCTTTTGAGTTTGGAAGGAACTGCACCTTTCCTTATTCATCTCAGTTATAGTTCCCCTCTGCTCCCTCAGTCCTTTATCCCAATAGTTCATGTTCCCACTTGCACTGGGTTCTCATCAGAGTACCCTCTAGGGAGCTGTGGAGGAGATATAAAAGCTGTCTCACTAGAGGTAGACTGGCTGACTTCTTTGACAGAGAGCCCCAGGGAATAGCTGAGAATTATGCCCACTGAGGTTGGACAACACACAGGGAAAGTCGGTCATAAACAAAAACATTGTCTACTTCAATGGTAAAGACAAAATAGCAAACGTGGAATTTATTTCAGTTGGAACTCTTCTGTTGGGGAGGGAGGGGCAGAAATCAGTGAGTTCACTAATTGTCAGAATTATGTAATCTTCTCTCTGTGCTGTAAATTTCAATATTCTTCCTTTTTCATACAACAATATATTTTATTCTATGAAACTCTACACACGGAAAATGCCATTCTTACATGAAAACTATGTGTAATAAAATGGAAATAAAGTGTACTCAGTCAAAATTTGACTTCATTATGAACTTGGTGACAGAGTTTAATGTCCTGATAAGGAAAAGGATAAAGAAAGCAGAGACTGTGTGCTGAGTGGCAGTGGTTCTCTGTTGAGCAAAGACACACACGCAGGAGTAATAATGTCTCCATCCCTATGCTTCAGAGGGCCTATGTTTAATTCACAAGCTAAGAAGTTTTATTGCAGAACACTGTTGCTAACCCAGTGAGTTAATATTGGATAAGTTGAAGTAAATTGTTGCCCAAATTAAGTCATGAAGGTGGACCTTCAGGATTTGGAGAGCTATCTACCACAACTGGCAAACAAGCCCACATGTATTTTATAAGCCATTGAAGAGAAAACAAAAACTTACCAAGAAGCGATTATTTCTTAACCTCTTTCTGTCCCATAGTTGATGTCCAGTTATACCTTTAAGGTTTCTGTGATATGTATTGTTACTTGCCTTACTGAAAACCAGGAAAAGTCAAAATCTAGAAAGTTCCCAGGATATTTTTTAAGGTATATTTTTCTTGCTACCAAAATTTCTGTTTAATTACAAGATAATTTACCACAGAGACAGGCAGGTGAGCTTGATAACAATAAAACCAGGAAAGAATATTGGGAAAGTAAATAAGAACAAGGCAAATAACTTCAAGAAACATCTTTTTCATGTTTGTATACATTTGTCCTTTGAATGACCACTACTAGGGAAATCATATAATACTCAGACAGCAAGTCTTAGTCTAGTTATAGGAAATGAATCTTCTGACAACTGGTCAACATACAGAATCAGCTACATGTTTTGTTTCATTATTTACTATTGAGATGATGTGTATTAATTAAAAGAAACTAGAGTTCTTATATTTACGAGGCCAAAAGACAATGGCATACACATAGTAAAAATAAACCAAATTACTTTTTATGATTTTTAGGTGGTTTTAGAAGCCAATACACACATATTATACTTTCAGGTTCTGAGAGAATAATTTGGTATCAATTTTACTTTTGGTTCAAGTTCTTTTTTTTTTATTTTTCTGCACAATCCACATGCTGGATGGTATCTCAAAGTGATGCTAAACACTATGCATTTATATTGAGTGTAATCTAGAATGTTTGAAATTATTATTTTCCATGAAAATTATTCATGGATCTACAGACTCAGGACTAGAGCATTCATTCAATCTTTAATGATCAGTTAATATTCCTTTAGTCAAATCTGTTATTCATCTCAAAACATTATGAAAAATGTTCCCTTTTCAGTGTTCGTAGTGATATATGGCAAAGAACAGAAACTAACATTAGATGTTGCTTCTGGGACTGATTTTATTACTTGCCCCCTAGTGATGAATACTATCTCATTAAGAGGAAAAATACAACTAAAGGGAAGAGATAGGGTCAATATGTACCCCATCTGCCAGTGGGCAATGAGCTGGCACTATGACATACATATAGATTGTGGAATATTATTTCCCAAAGCAGTGGCCACTGAGCCACCTTAGGGATTTTTCTAGGTGCTTTGGAACTTTAACTTATAACTATGTTCTAGCATAATATTTGAATCCAGATGATTGTGAACCAAGCATTAGCGTAATAGCATAGAGCTTGCATATTTGGCTTGACTTGTGGCTCAGTATCATTATGACTTTTCTTCTGTGCAATGCTTTACCGACCTGGGTAATACTTTTTTAAATCTTTTTGATTTGGGACATATGGATAAAAGATTAAACTTAATCAGCCCTTGCAACCAACACAAGTTTCAATTACTGTTTGGAATACACTTTGAATCATTCGGGGATTCTGCCTTTTAAACAAAAGAGAAAATTGAGATTGTAAGTAGAGAAATGAAAAAGAAAACTGTGGAGAGCAATGTAGATAGCTAGTTATGATACTTGGAAATAGCTTTCTTGAAACATAATGGGGATGGCCTGAAAAATCTCAAGTATTAATAAGTGACTTATCTATGCTTTTAAGAAGGAAGGATTTTGAAAAGCTTTTAACTGAGTTAAAAGGGCACATTTTGAAAAAGTGGATGAAAATCCCTACTGACTTTATACATGTAAGATAGTCTCTTGTGAGGGTAATTGACTGGTCTAATTAAAATGGAAAACCTTAAAAAGTACTGAGCAGAGAGGAAATGGACACGGAGTTCAACATAAAATAAAGCTGTGCTCATCAACTGAATGGAAAATGGAGCCTCTGACCGCTCAAGGGCAGAGCTTGAGGTCAGGAAGAAATAAACAGACCTTTTGGGAATGGGAACAGAACCTGTCTTGGCTATGAAGACAGGGCAGTGACATGTTTGATCTGATCTGATATGCTTGAATATTTATAAGAAGGTGAAAGAAAAGCATAATATTACTACTAATAATAATAGTAAATTTGGTCTGCTTTAGATGAGTATCAACGGCTTTGAAAACCTTAAATTTCATTTAAGGTTCACAGGCATACAACACAGGAAGAAAGGAACACTAGAAAGGAGGTTGATTTTGATGGTTAGTTTTCATTTTCAGCTTGACTCAGTCCAGAGTCACCAGGAAGAAAACATGGATAAGAGATGGTCTAGATTAGATTGCCCTGAGCATATTTCTGGGGCTATTTTCTTGACTGCATTACTCAAACTGGTACCACCTGCTGTAAGTGGCCTAATTCTTTACGCAGGGATTCTGTGAGAGTTGAGAAAGTGAGGTGAACACTAGTATACATGAATTAGTTTGTTATAATCTTTCTTGCCTATGGATGAGATGTGACTAGTTGCTTCAAATATCTGCTGCCTTGACTTCTCCAGAATGATGAACTAGGACCTGCAATTGCAAGCGAAATAATCCCTCTCTCTCTCTTAAGTTGCTCTGGTTGGGGTGTTTTATCATGGAAGAGGAATGGAAACTAACACGTTGACATATCAGCACATAAACAAACTTCCTTGTCCACTCCACTTCATGGAGGTTTGAATGACATGTCAAAGGGTGCACTCTCTATACCCATGCCTGCTGTGGGATGTTCTGTATGGCAAATGTGTTGCTAATAAAACACTGATTAGCCAGTGGCTAGGCAGGAAGTATAGGCGGGACTAACAGAGAGAATTAAAAGAACAGGAAGGCAGAGGGAGTCACTGACTGCCAGCCACCGCCAGGACAAGCAGCATGTAAAGATGCCGGTAAGCCACGAGCCATGTGGCAAGGTATAGATTTATAGAAATGGATTAATTTAAGATGTAAGAACAGTTAGCAAGAAGCCTGCCACGGCCATACAGTTTGTAAGCAATATAAATCTCTGTGTTTACTTGGTTGGGTCTGAGCGGCTGTGGGACTGGCAGGTGAAAGAGATTTATCCTGACCGTGGGCCAGGCAGGAAAACTCAAGCTACACATGCCTGGTGACTAGATATTCTTAAAATCATCACCATAGTCCATATCATACGCATATCCAAACCACCTCAGAAGTTTCCTGATATTCTCCAAACTTTTATTGGTGTGTGTGTGTGTGTGTGTGTGTGTGTGTGTGTGTGTGTCTGCATGTGTGTGAGTGTGTGTGTGTGTGTGTGTGTGTGTGTGTGTGTGTGTGCGTGGAAGGTAGAGGGGCAACTTCGGGAGTCATTTCTAGGAGCTATCCATTATTTTTTAAAGCAGAGTCTCTCACAGAGATGTGGGACTCACAAATTGCACTAGATTTCCTGGCCAGCAATTCTCTAGTACATACTTGTTTCAACTACACAAGTGCTGAGATTATAGGTATGTGACTGGCAGGACTGGAAAGTGACTTCTGAGTCTTAGTAATGAGCAATTACCGTATTTTCAGTTGTTTTTTGTTTTGGTTATAAACACACACTTTCATTTCTATACCACATATGCTTTAATGGTATAAAATGTAAAGGTATAAAATGCCTTTATATTTTGTTTAAATTCTGCAAGGGGACAGTGAATCTAAAAAGAAGGAAGTCAAAAAGTGTGACAGAAGTCAGTCCAGAGGACGGGACAAGTGAACGAAATGAGAGGGGAAAGTTCTAGGGGAAAATGTCCATCTGGGGTCTCAGTTCCCTCTTGCTTCACAGGCTTTTTCAGGCTCGCTTCCAGAAAAACACATCTGTGCCTTTTTCTGGCACACAGCCTAGGTGTCCTAGTTACTCAATAAATATTTGTTAATGATGCTATTTCTTATCTACCCATCACCTTCAGGCAAATTTCATTTCTGGGCATTCTTCTTCAGAGCAAGAAGATCTTTATGTTTTTAAGTGAGCATTATAAAGCAGTTGATTTAAAGCACTTTACCTGTTAAAATACAATTTTACACAGCAACACGTGCAATGAAAGAAAGTTCTGAAGCAAAATATCACTCAGATTATCCTATACTTCCTCTCAGACATAAAATCTATTTTTTCTATTGTACAAACCAATATATTGTAAATGTTTATATTAAATTAAATTAGAAGATAATGTTTAACTCTTCTCACCCCAGTGCAATGCCTACTGTAAAAGCATTTCCAGATAAATCAGTGTTCTGTACTATAGGATGACTGTCTTGGTTTATTAGCCCATTATGCTACTGTCTAGCTTGCCACACAGAGTAAAAACCACTTAGAACATATGTTACTTATAAGCCTTTTTAACGTTACAAAATTGTGCCTAGACATTTCTACTTTCTGTTTCTTTTATTTGGTATGTTTGCAAAATTCCCTAGCTTTCTTTTCCTTTCATTTATTCTGTTTCTTGATGTTTAACAATTATAAATACTTACATAAATTTATATTCATGTGAATATAAAATTACTGCCTTCATCTGTAACCTATTGTTGCTACAGAAACATTTGAAATACAAATAAAGATGGCTTTATAATTGTGTGATTTCAAAATTTATTACAAAGGTACAAAAATCAAGAGTGTGTTGAGTAAATAAATAAAATTACATAAATAAAAATAAATTCTTGGTATAAAGTATTCTAGAAATAAGCCTTTAGATATATGTACTGAAGTTTCAACAAAGGTATGAGATTATTTAATAGAAAGTTTGAAGTGACTGATTATTAAGTCAATAAGGTAATGATACATCTTATAATGACTCCTCTGCATGTAGGCTATGGTTGTTAGTTTGGTGTTTTTGTGGGACTCCTAACCATGGGAGCAAGTATATCTCTGACTCTTTTGCCTGTTCTTGGGACACTTTTCCTCCTTTTGGGTTGCCTTGTCAGGGTTTTTGCCTTGTCATGTTGTATCTTGTATCTCATTTTTGTCCTGTTTGACTGTTGTCTGTTGGAGGCCTGCTCTTTCCTAAAGAAGAAATGGAGGCAGAGCAGATCTAGGGAGGAGGTGAGGTGGGGAAGAACTGGAAGAGGGAGGGGAAACTGTGGTCGGGATTTACTGTATGAGAGAAGAATCTATTTTCAATAAAAAAATTAAAAAAATGGTAATAGCTTTTAAAAATGATTTAAATGTAAGATTAATTTTGAAACCTGGAAAAAGGCCTCTAAAATATGCATTAACTTATGAAGCATAAACATAGTCATCTAGAAGAGTGATTGAAAGAATATTAAAAAAACAATTCAGTTTGATTTAGAAAATTACTTCATAAGAGATCATTATAAAGTAGTTAGAATGACCAACTTGTTCCTAAACAAAACAAAACAAAACATAAGAGTAATTTTATTACATTTAGTTTTGTAAGTCAATGTAAAGCTTTCTTTCAATGTTGACATTACCATTTTTCATTTCTACACTGTAATGAATGAGTCCCTACTGCTCATTTCAGCATTGCGTGATTGCCAGTGTTCTAGATTTTGGTCAATTCATTGGTGAAGGATCTAAGATCTCCCTGCCATTTTAAAATTGGGTTGTTTTTCTTATTTTTGAGTTCCAAGTGTTCTTCATAATATTTGAATGATAGGCTTTTCTCAGATATACTATTAATAAATACATTTTCTCAGCCAGTCACTTGCTTTTTCATTCTGTTTGAATTTTTTTTTTTTTTTGGACAGGAAATGCTTTTAATTTTGTTGAAGTTCAGCTTATCAGTTCTTTTGTCTTTTATGATTCTTGCTATTGGGAATACATCTCAAAGGCTATTATCATGCTGAAGGCCATTTAGATTGTCCTACCTACCTCATAGGAGTTTTGTAGGTTGACATTTTACGTTTAAGTTTACGATAATATTAAATTGTTATTTCCATCTGTGCTGATGGCCTAGTTACAAAGCATTTGGAAAGCTCCAACATAAGTATCACAGTATATCAACTCTCTCAATGAAAACTTGTGTCACTCTGGTTAGTCCACAGAGTCCATATTCATGCACAGGTTTTAGTGCACAGCTGTGATATAGTTCCCATTTGTCTCTAGAAGAAATATTAAATCTCTGAGTGCATGAACTTTCATGTTACCATTTTGAAACTGCTCATAATGATTCATATCACCACCTGAATTATCTGTAAATCATTTTCTCAGTCTTCACAAACATGGTCTTCCATGATATGATTTTAGGTTATATGCTTTGACTGCTAACAAGATTGTTTTCCCTATATTTTTAATGCTTATATTTTCTCCTCTGGTTTGCATTCATATATTTTGCTCATATTTATATTGGTTGGTTTTCTTTCTTTTTTTTTGCTCTATATATTCAATTATTTTCTTTTTTCATCTTTGTTTAGTTTCTCAATATTTTATTAATTCCTTGAGGATTTTATTATTGCATATCCTTTGTTTTCCCTTTTCCTATCAAAAATGTCTCCCCTGCCTCCTTTTGAATGTTGTTTTATTGTCTGTTTCCATAGTGACTTATTCTGGTCAGTGTTTCTTTTTTGTACTTGGCAAGAAATTGAAATTTTTGTAGTGGTTTTGTGTCTCAATTAATGAAGGTTTCTTAACCATGTGCATTTTTGCCTGAGGTTTTGTAAAATATTTTCTGTTAAGCTTTGTCAATAATCTCAAGTATGGATAGTATGTGGCAACCTGATCATATTATCCCACATAATACTAAAATGTTAAACTCAGCTAATTGAAATGCTACTGCCATTAAAGTTTATATAACAGGACCATGATGGTCCACACTGAACCACTAACCAAAGATAGGATGTAACAATGTGTCCACCACTAAATGTTCATTAGGAATTAATGTGGGATGATATTTCTTGATGAACTGATGCTAGCAGGCACCATCACCTTTCCTAGGTGTACTGAGGCTGCATTAATGAGCGTCCTTTATGACAGTGAAGTCAGTTGAATGAGATCTTAAATGAGTTTTAGAAGCTACTAAAATGATCTCTTTAAAACAGACACACTTTAGGTCAGAAGAAGTCTTGAAGGTTTTGTGTTGAGTTGTAGAGCATGTGGTCAGTTTTGTGAACAAGTTGCCATTTATGGGGCTCCTTCTCTTGTGTGGATGAATGAGTATATAAGTATAAAAAGCAGGAGAAAGAAGTAAAATAGTACCTCTTATAATAGGAAATGTTGACCACACTCCAATTCTTGCTTCTTATCAAGAAAGTGATCTTTTGTCTGGGCTTGGACTTCTATCAGACTCTCAAGGATGGCTCCTTTAACTTGGAAATTAGGGTATTGCCATTCTGGAAGCTTCCTGCTGTAAAATCACAAACAGTGGAGGTAATAATGGTGGTGCCTGCAGATTTTATCCTGATATTTAAATGGAAACACAGGTACTACTAAAGAAGTATGTGTAAAATATAGCTGAACCTTTTAAGCAATTCTTTATACCTCTAAGGCAACCCAGAAATAGCTCATAAATGACCACGATGACCCACTAAAGGAAATTGTGATAGTTAATGCTCATTATCAACTTTATTGCAAATAGAATCATCTAGGAGACACACTGCTGCCTGTGTTTTGAGGGTGTTTCCAGAGCAGTTTGACTTAGGAAAGAAGACCCACCCTCAATGTGAGCACCATTATCCTTTTAAAAAGGGTCCTACACTGATTAAAAAAAAGAGAGAGAGAGAGAAAAGGAGAAAGACAGGTGAGCCATACCATTTCTCTTCCTCTTTTTTTCTGGTCCTTCAGGATGGGAGGATATCTTGCCACATGGCTGCATAGTAATAAACGCCACTATTGCTATCCCACCAAGATGGGCTCTATCCTTAAAACATGGTCCCAAATTAACCCTTTCTCTCTTATTTCATTTCTTGTCATGCATTTGGTCATAGCAACAAGAGAAATAACTCACACAAGTCATTTACTTTTAAACTGGACTTTTAAGGCACAGGATGTCCAGGTAGGACCAAGACAAAATGAGAAGAAAAATTATCCCTCAAGGATGTACTTTCTTTTTTTTATTATCAAGAAATTTTCTATTCATTTTACATACCAACCACAGATCCTCCTCTCCTCCCTGCTCCTGCCCCCCATCCTCCCCCCCCAACGCACCCCCTATTCTCGCCTCCATTTTCTTACTCATGAATCAAACCCATATATTATCTTAACATGTAAGTTTCAGAATCTTTCATTGGGATGAGGTCCATGGTTCAGACACATATTTTTAAAATTAATTTGGCTTATGGTGTCAAAGATAGTTTATACATAGATGTTTTTCACATAGCATTACTCCCTTGTTCTGTGATTAGCTGGTTTTCTTGCTGATTTGGGGATTTCATTTTAGTCTTGGTTTAATACATATTTTTGTGAAGCATTTTTTTTAATCAGATCTCTTTCCATTCATCGTTTTTTGAGATCATTGAAACTCCTAAGTCAATAGATAATTGTATGATAAACTAGATAAAAGTATAATAAATAATTGAGAAGATTTTTTTCAAACACATCTTCATCTCCTTCTCTCCCATCCTCTAGCATTTCCCTTATATGCATGTCAATGTGACTTTAAATGCCCTGTGTTTCTCTGAAGTTCTTCATTATTTTTTTTCCTCTATTCATTTGGTTAGAATGCAATATGAATACCTGTCTTAGAATTTGCCAGGTTTTTGTTGTTGTTGTTGTTGTTAAAAGGTTCAAATATACTGTGGAGTGCTTTTTGTGAGTCTTTCACACCAACTGTACTTTCATACCAAAGGGTTTTCATTACTACTGAAATATCTTAGTTATAGAGTTTTCGCTTTTTATATTTAGTACCTGTAGTTTTGTATTCTGTCTGTGGATTGCTACATTTTGAATACAGTTTCCATTACTCCTTAAACGTGTTCTTTCAGATCTTCCTGAGATCTGCTTTGAATGGATTTTGCATTAAATCTAACATCCAGTTGTTGTCACAAACTTACTTTTGTCTGTTTTTTTTGTTTTGTTTGTTTTTTTTTTGCTTTTTTTTTTTTGCCTAGAGTAATAGTAATAGTAATAGTTAGTTATAGAACTCTATAACTAAGATATTTCAGTAGTAATGAAATACTCTTCTGTATTTCTTTCAGTGTCTTGTAATGTTTGAAATTGTAGATTTTGCAAATATATTTTAGAAACTCTGGGTACTGGTAACTCTCTAGGGCTTTTTAATTTTTTACTGATTCTTTGCTTGCATAGTAAATGTGGCTTATTTTAACAGCATCCATACCATTTTTCTGCTCTGCACTATCACTGTCAACACTGTTAGTAGCTCCCCAGGAAAGTACTGTTCAGTGTGCCCATAGTAACCCTGAAGGACCACGGTTTTGACAGGTCTTCATCTGATGTTGCTTTTCCTTATCATGCCCAGGTGTCAAGCTCATTGATTACTAGGTGGTTGTTCTATTGTTTTCTATAATGCCTGGAGCAGACATTGCTCTGCTAACTAAAACCAAACCCACTCATCTTCTCTGAGAGGATAGTTGCCAAGGTTCCTCTTAGAGAATTTTTCTGGCACATTGAAACCTTTTCTTAGATTTCTCATTCCCAGAATTTCTACTTTTCCCTTTAGGCAAAACTTCTGAGTCAAAACTCTGCATTGTGGATGTGAGTATAGTTCAGCACTTCTCTGAGAGACAGCTTGCTTGGGGAGTAAATGATTGGTGGTCATGGTGAACCAGACACTTTTAACTTGGTTATGGTTCTGTACCAATGTAAAGCCCCCACCCTGTGAGTGGAGGCTCAGTGGAAAGAAGTGAGCCTCATTGCTCACTTCCGATATACTTGCTTTCTCTCTGATGCTTGACTGTTCACAATAAGATGCAGTCTTATTCTGTCTTTTTAAACCTAACCTCTGTCTTTCTCAATGAAACCTCAATGCCACCTTTTTTTCTTTGTCTCTGTGCTTCTGTCTAGAAAGAGTATAGGCACAACCTGGAACCGATCACAGTGTTTGTTCATCAGGTTACATTCAACCTCCTGTGCAGCCCAGGCATGTACTTGAAAGACAAGGCCTTGTTTGCTCTATGACCTACATCAGGAGTCCATGAGAAATTCTGCTAACAGTGCACCACACACTTTTCCCTTGACAAAGGCTCCCACCTCTTTGCTGCAAGGCTAGGTCAGGAAGAGTAGACACATACACACAGGGAGCAATGGCATGAATTAAGGGACTTCACTATCCAGACAGCAGAAGGATTTTAGGACAGTTGTAGACCCTTATTGTTTGCCCACTGTGTTCCAATACCAACCCCCCAAACCTCCTTTACTTTGCTCCTATGGTGTTTATACTGAGCTGAGTAAAAAATCCCTAAGTAATACTGCTCACTTAATCCTGGAAGGAAGCAGATATTGTCATTAAAGAAATTATGAAGACATTCAATACATAATGTTATTTCATTTTCTGTTCAATATTTGTGTTATCTTAGTTTCCCCAACTGAATCCTTATATGTTCTTTCGAGAATTCAAATAATGGCTTCTTCCAAATGGGTTTTGACATACTTGACTAGGAAAATAGAAATGGTAATGCTGTCATCAAGAAATGACACCCATTTGTCACCTTATAATCATCACAAAGGGGGAAACTGGAAGTTTCTAGGGAATAGACTTTGTCATACAGAGTACAACCTCTTCTGTTATCATGATAACGTACATATATTTTTGAATGGCAAACAATTGTAAACTATGTTGTTAAATAAAGTGTTCAAATATGATTGAAAGTGTACTTTATCAACCACATATTTGAAGATATTTTCATGAGCAAAAGAAACAAACTTTACAAATGTTAGTAGTTAGAGTTTAGGAGGATTTATGCTAATTTTCATAGCATTCAATATTAGTAAAATATGTAAAGCAAGACATTAAAATAACATATCTAGAGAATAAACATTGTTACAGCCATTGATTAGGATACGAAAAGTTCCTAGACACAGTACTGGATGCCTTTAATCCCACACTCAGGAGACATGGTAGGTGAATCTCTATGAGTTCTAGGATAGGTTGGTAGACATAGCAAGTTCCTGGGCTGTATAGTGACTCTTTCTTAAAAAAAAAATCAAGAATATAAAATGTGAAAAAGTAATGCTGTGTTACCAAAAAAAAAAAAAGAGGAGAAGCCGGGTGGTGACGGCGCACGCCTTTAATCCCAGCACTCGGGAGGCAGAGGCAGGCGGATCTTCGTGAGTTTGAGGCCAGCCTGGTCTCCAAAGCGAGTTCCAGGATAAGTGCAAAGCTACACAGAGAAACCCTGTCTCAAAACAAACAAACAAACAAAAAAGGAATGTTGTGTTAAATACCATCAAATATGAAATGTTTTAAACCAGTCTAATTCACTGGAAAGATACACATGAGCATATTAAGGGTTAATTTCTAATTATTTGCCAGCAATTCCAACATATGGTATTGCATGTGTGTTTGTGTATTTATTTTATGAATGTTTGACCAAGGTTATAGACTAATTTATAGTAACAGATTAAAATAATTAGTATTAATGATTTTTCTCAGGCCTAAACACTTGAGATGGTTTGAATGTAAAATTGAATTCAAATTTATATATCTTTGTTAATCACAATGTATCTTAAGATATTTATAAGTAAAATGATCAAATTCTACTACCAAATACTACTATTCTTGTCATTTTTCTGACAGGAGAATATTGAAATTTTATCTGCAACATGCTGCGTTCTGTGTAGCATAAGCTCCAAATGAATTATAATTACAGTGACACAAAGATTTCTGTCATCATATTAATTATAAGGACCCTGTTTATTAGAGGGTTTTACTATTCCACATACAAAAGAAAGTGATGTATTTCAATTTGCTTCTTTGCAACATTAATTGGTTTAGTTTCCTTTCCTATTATTACAACCATTTCTTGTGCTTTTGTAAACATTATGTTACCTTTTAAAGAATGAATAATTTTTCATCATTCATAATTCAAACAGGAATATTTTTCAGCCTTTAATGTCAGTAAACATTGTGATATGCATTGCTCAGTTTCTTTTAATTTGGTCTCAGTATATTTTACAGAAAAACATTTAAAAACATTAAATAAGATTATGTTAATGTTTGTAATATCTTAACGGACACCATCCTTTAAGATTACTGATGATGTATTCCATTAATATTTTATGCATGATAAATTCAGAGTGTATATGTGCTCAAAATCATATTCTGGAAAGATTTTGGCAGAAATATGTAGAGATTTCACCAATGTAGCAACTACCACATTTGCTTAGTTATCTAATTCCTAATTAATCAAATGTGAATTTTGGCTTGATGCACAATCTTTCATCATTGGGAGCTAAAGATAGTGTCAGTCTATTGTTGCGGGATATTTATACAGCTGCATGAAAATGGATTGCTGTGATTGATGTAATTAAAAGCTGAACAGCCAATAGCTAGTCAGGAGGGATAGGCGGGACTTCCAGGTAGAAAAAGAGAAAGTAGAAGAGGAATCTAGGAGCTCAGGGAGACATCAGGAGACATGGAGAGGAAACAGGAGGTGCAAGGTAGAAGAGAGATAATGCCATGTGATAGAATGTAGATTAGCATAAATTGATTAATTTAACTTATAAGAGCTAGTTACTAACAAGTCTAAGCTATAGGCAGAGATTTCATAATTAGTAAGAAGTCTCCATGTCATTATTTGGAAACTGGCTGGTGGTTACAGTCAGTAATTCTTTATATTTGAATAAGTGCTTATTTGAAAGTTAAATATAAAAGTACCTCCATTAATTACTATGTAGAGCCAGACAACAGTCAAGAGGAGAACTTAGATATCACCTCTACCTTGGTAGAATATGAGACTTTCAGGAAGCTTTGAAATACCATAAGGTTGGTGTGAAAACATGATAACAACAACAAAAAAGAGAAAAACAAATATGTATTAATTGATGCATTATTTTATATTCAAAAAAGAGAAAAGATTATTGGGAATTCTTCACCTTTTCTATGGCAGGTCATGGTGCTAACTGAGCTTCAGCACTGACTTTTTGCAGCTCTTCACTTTGTTCTTCTGCATATACTGGCTTTGCTTTCAAACTGGAAACAAAGCAGATCCAACAGGGTCAGAGACTCTTTGCTTGTGCACTTGTAGCTGGATAAACAATACCATTGTATCATTTTCAAAAGCACAGAGGTCTCACTATACATTAGTATGGCTAGGTGTTGGCTGGTGATCACCAAATGGCTACAACGTAGAGTAGTATTGACTTTTTGTTTATTGTAAGTAAAGGCACTAACTTCTCAGCATGTGAGAAGGCTTGATTACAAAGCCCAGTGAATACACAAATTTGTGCATGCTGAAAGACTTCACACAAAATGGTATAGTGGTCTTTAATATTTTTCTTTAGTTTTGAGAATTCCATACATGTGAACAATGAAATATGATCATATATACCCCATTCCCCTTAAAATTCCTCCCATATACCCCATCATGACCCCTCCCAACTTCTTTATTTTAATAACTCACTCTGTCAGTTAGTGTTGCCCATAAGCACATTGGTTTGGATCCTGCCACTGGTATATGGAAACCAATGGGGACACCTTCAAAAAAGGAAGGCTTTTCCTTCTCCAGGAATTATCCACTGCTAATAGCTCCTCAATATATGATAGAAGCTGTAGACGATCCAGACAACATTTGCAAGTCTTTTGGCTAGGCTATGCTTTTATAGGTCTTATTTGTTAACCACAACTGCTGTGGGTTCATCAATGCATAGCCATGTCATGATCAGAAGACAATTCTGTAGTAATCCTCTCCTTCCTCTATTTCTTATGTTCTTTTGGCTTTTATTCCCTAAGATCACTGAGTATTGGTGTTGGTTGGATTTATACAGCTGCCCTGTTTAGGGCTAAGAACCAAGTATTTTGTTCTCAGCACTCTGAAAAATTGTGCATCTCACCATTGACTCTCGTCCACCGCAAAAAGTAGATTTTCTGACCAAGGCTGATAGCAGCCCAGATCTATTGGTATACACATAAGTATTTGCAAGGTAATGTAGAAGGGTGGTCATTTCATAAAGTAACAATACAGGTTCCCTTAACCATGGTCTTTTGACCAGAATTATAGTACCAGGCATGAAATTCCCTCTTGTGGGGCAGACCTCAACTCCAATCAGAAAGCAGTAATTACCCCATAAAAATTGAGCCGCTACTACATCAGCAGGCACATCTTACCTGTTGGGTTAGTATTGTAGCATGTATGGTCCAGTAATGGGTACAATGATTGATGTGTTTGCTTCCAGGAGCCTGTGTGAAACCTTTTGATACTATAAAAGTTAGTGAGTATGAAGGATGTTTCTTTGCTGAACTTGATTTCTCAATGACCCATGCCCAGGTTATATAGCATTTGTCTCCCAGTACTATTTTTACAAACATTACTCAAATTAGTTTGTTGTTATTTTCTACTAAAATCCAAACCAATATCACATTTTATTATTTATTCTTTATTGGTCTCCTTCAGTTGTTGAGGCTATGTTTACTAAAATATTTATGTGGTAAAGCTATTCACGCCTATGATGGTTTCAGGTTATAGAGATTAATCATTTAGCTAAATTTTTAGAGAAGTTGTTTGGATAAAGGGCAAGGATTTGCACAGTTTTGTTAGATTTAGACAAATGTCCCTCCATGAATATATATGGTTTTTATATAATGCACCTCTTGTGGCAGTGTGTGAGTGTTTCTGTATAATAAACCCTCACCAATACATCATTACTCAGTTTAAGAATGCCTGACAATTTGATAAATGAGAATAACTAAGTTATAAAGGATTTCACTCAGGCTCTCTTTCAGATTTTGTGTGATTTCTTTTTTCCTTAACACTGGTGTTTCCAATCTATGTGGCGCTTACTCATGTGTATAATAAAAAGTGTGGAGCCAACCCTAACTTTCTCCAAAGGATTGTTCTAAAGGAGAAGTACTTGCTTCTGCAAATGCACAGATTAAACGTGTAACTCAAGCAGCAATTATAAATCATTAGCTAGTATTGCATTTTGAGAAATTACATTTTTTATTTCTATAGCTTTTTTCCTTTATCCTTTGATCACACTTTGTGGTGTAGACACAGTCCATCTTTTTAAATAAGAGAAATGATTTGTTATTTTTAAATTTGTTCATAATGGAAATATAATTACATCACTTTCCTCTCCTCCTTTAACTCCTTTCAGCTCCTTCCTAGGTATCTTTTCTCAAAACCCTCTGGTGCTTGCACACATTCTCAAGTCAATAGACTCCTTTTCTTTGGTTATTATTATTACATATATATGTATATGTATAAATACATAAATGCAACCTACAACCTCCTGAGTCTGATTTTGTTGTTTGCATATAGATGGTTTCAGGGCTGACCACTCTGAACTGGATATCCAATCACTGAGATAGGCTAATTTTCTCTCTCTCATCAATTTTGCTGTGGTTCTTCGTCTAGGGTGGGAATCCCACGAGATTTTTTTCCCCATCAACATTAATGTGTCTGTTGAGATTGTCATTATTCTAGTCTTGTTTATGTAGCCATTTCTATGAGAGACTTCATCAAAACAATCTTCCTGGTATTCTGCATTTGGAGATCTTTCTGTCCCTCTCCCAGGATCTCAGCTCTTGATATATTCCCTCTGCTCTCTTTTTTAAAAAAAGTCAAATCTCTGATCCATGTGGATTCGAGACTGTCTATGTATCCAATAGTCTCCTGGTCAGACAAAAATAAAAACAAAACAAATAAAACCCCAAAACCAAACAAACAAACAAAACCACACACACACACACACACACACACACACACACACACACACACACACACACTAAAAAAAAAAAAGCACACAAGGCTCTAGGGCTCTAAGAAAAGTAAGTGTTTAAAAATGAGCAAATCTAAAGTTTAAACAGGCATCCTATAAAATTATGCATGCATAAGAATTATCATTCTACAGATGTAGGTAAATACCCCAGCTACTGAAAATTTGCATGTGAATAGGAACACAAAGAGAAAGTCTTGTTTTCAATATGAGTGAGAAGAGGAAAAATGTTCCCTGTGCCTCTAAACTAAAAATATGTATTACAGAAAGTTAAGATTGTTCCTGATGATTCCTCTGGAGTGAAAATGTGCATTACTTGCTGTTTGATGACTTACTTAGTTCTTTTGGTTTTCATAATATTAATAAACTCCTACCACAATGGGATAAGTTTTCATCTCAAAGAACTCACCTTTGTCACCTGTCAATGATCGTTTCAGTCGGCAATGCTAAATGGATCAGAAAGTGAAAGTCCTTCATGGATATATTACAATTTACAAAGCAAAGTAGTGTATACTGAAATGAATTTAGAATCACTTGGAGCTTAAATATTTGTTTTTTGATTTTTATAAAATAATGCAACAATGCTGAAAAATGGTTTATCATATTTATTGCTTCTGAGCAGCTATACTCCTAAATTTATTGAAACATAATTAATTAAAATTTTATATTAATATTATTGATATTTTCATATTTTTTGCTTCATATTCCTAGGAAAACTTTTTCTCAGACATGGTATAGCAGAATAAAAATGAAAATGGGGGCTAAGGGGGTAATTTAACTTTGCAGACTTGTAATTATCAAGTAATATGTCTTTGAACATAAAGCTGATGATTATGGTATCACAGTTTTAAGGTTACAAATTAAATATTAGCGTCTAAATTGGTCCCTAAATGAAGCTGCTTTTATAAGTGAGATGTAAATCATGAAAAATTTTTCTATGTGATAATTAAGTTCTTTTTTTTATCATTGTTTTGTGTTCCTATGGGATTTAAATTCCAGACTTGCTGTATTTTTCTGGATTTACACACATAATAGTGATCTTGCTTAATAATTGAATTTGCTTGTGAAGGACCTTGACCCATGAAAGATTTTGCCTAGCAGTGAAGTTCACTGTGTGAATTGTGTGGTTTCACATAGCCTGAAGGTGTAGTTCCTTACATCCATGCTCTCAGCCATTTTCCCTAATTCTCACCATCTAACTCTTTCCTCCTGGGTGGGATAAATTGCCAGATAGCTGAGGTGCTATTTCTCTGTGTGTGTTGTATTGCCAGGTGGAACATATGTTTGGGACCAACAATAATCCTTCATTTATTTGTTACCCACACCATCCCAGACACCATCTCAAATGATTATACATTTCAATCTGAAACCACCAATAAGATTTCCCAGAAAAAATCCAAATTTTATTACAACTAATCAAGAGTATGGGATATGCTAATCTTTGAGCTGTAAGGAAAATAATTTAAAACAACCTTAATATGTTGTGGTTTTGAAGGTAATTCAGACAGTATCCAATAGAAATGCTTGTTTTAAGCATGAACATACCTTTCATGATGATTTATTTTAATGAATTAAAATATTACAGTGTGCATCCATAACTGTAGATATTACTGTGCAGACTTTTCCTTTTGGACATTAAGCTAATATCATTATAGTCTCTCCAACAAAAATGCTTCAGTATTGCTCTTTGATTAAATCTCACATTTTTGTTATTGAACCTGAAAAACAACGTAATAAGATTATTTTCTAGGCATTTTTATTTGTAAATGTTATTAGAGTTCAATGCAATCAAAATAGAAGACTGTTGTTTCTCTCCCTTTCAGAAATTATTACTCACACTTTATGGCTTTTATTTTAAGGCTTGTTTATTCAACGGTCCTAGTTGATTTGCTCAGTTATAGAACCTGCTTTCCATCTACCTTGTGTCTTAGAGGTAATTCTACAAAGTGTCCAAAGGAGCCATTAATGATAGTAACCTTCTCTACATGATGTGTTAATGGGAGAGGTTCCTAGAATGCAAAAAAGGGTTTTCCTATTCACTAGAAGTCAACTAAAAACCAAGTCATGTTAATTCATTCTCATCTTCTGCCTCTTTCTTTTCTTTTTTCCTTTGCATAATACTTTAGAGAGTTTCATAGGAAGTATTTTGATCATATTCATCTCCTTCCCCCACCTCTTCACAGTTGAACCCCACTTCCCTTCCCAATCACCTTTGTTTTCTCTTTGGTCCTTTAAGACCAGTTTGTACTGCCCAAGTATTCTCAGCTGTGTGGGATTCCCCTCGGGAGTAGTTGACTTACTGGTAGCTACTCTTTTAGACAAAACTGCAACTAATAGTTTCCAATAGCTCCCTGTCTGTGGGTGGGATTGTGTGCTCAACCTTCTTCTGCAAGCTGGAATTTGGTCTAGCCTGGGCTTGTTCACATGCTGTCTCAGACACGGTGAGTTCTTCTGTGGAGCTGCTCGGCTGGGTCCAGAAGATAATGCTTTCTTGTCATCATCCCCCTACCTCAAGCTCTTACATTCTTTCTACCTGTATTCAGCAATGATCTCTGAGCCTTTGGGGAGTGGGGGGGGAGATATATATGTTGCATTTATGGAACAGAACTCTTCAGGCTTTTATTCTTTTTATTCTGCACTTTGTTCTGTTGTGTGTCACTTTTATTAATCATATCCTACAAATAGCAACTGGGGATTGAAAGATGAACTGATTTATGGGTGTGAGGCCATCAGGAATCAGTTTAATACTATGTTGATTTAGTAGCATGATAATAGTAGGTGCTCGCCTAGGGCTTACTATCTACTTCACCAAGTCTCCGTAGCCTGATAATGGTGCCAGGTGTTGCTTTCAGTTTGTGGAGCAGGAATTAAATCCAAACAGAAAGTGGCTGGTTATTCCCACAATGTTTATACCATTATTACCCTTGTGGGCATATCTTGGCATATCAGTCATTATTGTAGCTCATAATAGGGTTCATAGCTGGGTATAAATGCTTATTAATTTTTCTCCTTTGGTAGCATGTATAACTCTTTCCAGCACTATGAATGCTATCCTGTAGAAATGAAGTTTTCAAGTCAGTAGCAGCTTGATGTCTCCATGTTCTTTTTTTGAGACAGGGTTTCTCTGTAGCTTTGTGCCTTTCCTGGAACTCACCCTGTAGTCCAGACCGGCCTCGAACTCACAGAGATCTGCCTGCCTGTGCCTCACAAGTGCTGGGATTAAAGGCGTGTGCCACCACTGCCTGGCAATGTCTCCATGTTCTATGACCAAGTGTATAATAATGAATATTTGAATTTGAATATACTAAAATGCACTATGAGTAATTTGTAGAGGATCTTACAATTGTGATTGATACTTTGAAATATATTTGATATTTTAATGGAGTAGCACAGGATGTAGGCTTGGGAACAGATGGACCTCTATTGAACTAGCAGTTCCTAGATTTGATGACTGATCTTAGTTGTCAACTTGACTACATCTGGAATTAACTAAAACCAAAGCAGTTTGGCCCACCTGTGAGGGATTTTCTTGAGTGGATCACATGAAATGGGAAGACCCACTATAAATCTGGATCACCTGAGATCAGAAAAGCAACACTAAATTTAGGCCACACCTTCTGGTTGCAGCCTATATAAAAGGAGAATAAAGAAAGTGGTTTGCCTTTTTCCTGCTTTCCCTCACTCTAGCTGGCACTTTCATCTTAGTCTGTTGCTGAGGCATTCCCACAGTTGTATTACGATCTAACTTAAGGATTCCAATGTAGGACTAAGGGCAGCAGCTCTCTAGGAATTTCCTATGGCTTCAGCACCAGATTAGGACTGGTGGGTCATAGATGGAATAACTGTAAGATTTTGACCTTTCTGTCACAAAACAGCCATTGTTACAAACTACAGGTACGTAAGCCATTCTAATAAACCATATATATATATATATATATACACATATACATATATAAGTATTATGCATACACATATAGATGTGTATGCATATACATACATACATTAAAATTAAATATATTAATGCTGTTCCAAAAAGAACCCTGTCTAATACATTACTTATTAGTAAATAACACAATTCATGGGGATAAATCTTATATTGTTCCCTTTTCTTCATCTTTACATATTATCTAATGTCATGAACTAACAGGATATGGATTGGCTTAATTTAAAATTAAGCTCTGCTAAATTTGAAGTTTGTCATGTACTTCAAATTAACTTTTCTTTGAATTACCGAGCTTAGCTTCGAAAGGGAAAGATCTACGTAAAATACTCAGAAGAGTATCTGTCATATGGTAACATTCATTTAAATATATATTGTCAATGCATTAAAATGTTAAAGCTAAGAGAGGATGCAAAGTGCAAGACATCAAGAATATATGTACTGCAATGCTTCTCCTCTATTCATCTCCTTTCATTGAATACTATTAGCACTTCTACAGAGATATGAATTTTCTCCAACTAGCGTAGAAATGATAGCCATAGAAGTGAGTTCACTGACATTAACATATCATAGAAAAGAACCCTGGATAGCAAAAGAAAAGAAAATGAATGACAGAGACACCCATGGCCATTCTTTATATAAAACAAGGTTTTTGTAATACTTTAGTGTTTTATTTATGCTTAAATAGAAGAGGGTGATAAAGAAGTTAAAAGGAAATAAAACTATTGAAATTTTATGACAAACGTGTTATCTACTTGAAATCTATTATACCTAAAAATAATTGTAGGCTTTAAATTGTGTGGGTATAATTAGTCATAGTTTATGCTTTGGTTTTGTTATATATGAATATTATCTATAATGTATTTCCCTGGCCTTTATTAAATGATTTTTAGTGCGATTAGATTACAGTGGCTCTATGAACCTCAACTCTCTTCTGTATCTCTAGAGAAGATAGAAAACTGCCTTTTGGCTTGACCAAAAGTCTAAATGTGTCCATAAGGACAGAAGCAAACCGCGACTAAAATTTCCACAATGAAGGTTTGTGAAGGGTTGAAACAGCTACTAGAGATGGCAGAGAAAAGCAAGAACTCTAGGTTATGGCCTAGCCAACTGGGAAGACAGCAGGCTGATCATTCAGTCCTTGGCCAGCACATAGGGAGATGCCCAAGAGAGACACCAAGAAAGACAAGAGCATCTCACCCCCAGAACATTAGTTCCAAGTGTACATTTTATTCTTCCAGGGTCACTGGGAAAGTACTAGAATAAAGACTAGCACCTCAACAACTGACCTGAAGCAAAGGATTCTGACATTTTATGAAATTCAGTAATTTCATTCAATAACAAAGGCGCCAACATCAATGAACATTTTTTTAAAGAGAAGTCAGACATTTAATTTGGAGTAAAAGAATGTGAATTCACTCAACTGAATAAGGTAACTGGAAATTCACACAAGAGGTGATGGAGAACACTCACGTGGATGCACATTCACGAGGTCATTTTCATCCAGTTTCACCACGTCTTTCTCTTTGCTATCACTTTGTCAAAGACAAACTGTGGTTATGTGAAATATGTAAACCCATTCTCTATAACCAACATTTCTTTTATTTTCCATATATACATGCCTGGGTTACTTTCCTGGTTCCTCTTTCTTTTTCATTCCCACTTAACTTTCTTCACAGAACTCAGCACCACTTTCTCAGCTATAACTCTAGGTTTCTCTTGTTCTCTGTGTTCTTTTTCTTGAAGACAGAATAAAATTACACTAGGGAAGAAAGGTTTGCTTTGTGTCCCTTCTTTAGACTGCTGTTAGGAAAGTTCCTAGAATTTACTAGCCAATCAATTAACATTTGTTAATTTTTTACAAAATGTAAAATCAAAATTTAATGCATGTTTGTAAAGCACATCTTACTAAGACAGGGTTCTTTCATTTAAATGTATCTAAACATATTTAATAATATATACATAAGATAGTAAGCTAGATTTGAATATATTATCAATAACTGTGAGATTATGTAGAGCCTTAGAAGACCTATAGTTATTAATATTTCCAATAATAATAACTTTTCTGACAGATTTGCATAAAAGTCATTAATCCTATTAGTCAACTTATCTTCTCAGGAATGAAGAGGTTTTAAAAGGTAATTATTTTAAATAAAGTACAAGAATGAGTATGTACTTCTAAGACTTACTTCTGACTAGACAGTCTTTCTATTCACCTCTGATTCTCATGAGGGTCTATGAATAGATTTATTATCCATTTTATATCAATGTCCTAGAAGATATCCAGCTATGAGTAGATCACAAGGGAATTCTTGGTGAATTAATGGATGAACAAATGAGAATGAGCCATTTAGTGTGCCCAGAATGTTAATATTTCTAATGATTTTCTGTCTGTCTGTCTGTTTGTCTTGTCTGTCTGTCTATCTGTCTCTCTCTCTCTCTCTCTCTCTCTCTCTCTCTCTCTCTCTCCCTTCCTATCTTTCCCCTCTGATTTGTTTCTGTTTTCCAAACTCTGTAGCTATTTAGGCATCCAAGCTTTTTAGCATATATATTATCACTTTCAACAGAAATAAGCTCGAGGGTAAAATATCTCTGGTGTTGCAGGTTTTTATCTACTCTCTCAAGCTACTCAGTAAGCTTAAGGCTATGAAAGAGACAAACAAGCTGCTAATGCCAGCAATAACATCGGTGCTGGGTGACAGAGGAAGGCAGAGTATCAGCGGGAAATGCTTCATGGAGGTGTGGATGATGCCTGGATAGTTGTTAAATTGAAAAGTAGTGGAGTAGAGTAGGCAGGGGGTCATTCCAGAAACAGACTGGGATATTCAGAGTTGCAGGCACAGTAAAAGGAGATGAGAAAACAGACAGGGGTAAGAGGGAAGAATCTTTCAACCACTCAGTTACACACACTCAATACACTTTCACTGAGATTTGCTGTGTTGTTAAGTAGCAATGAAGCTATGAAAACACAGCATCACCATTATGGATCTTACATGAAGGAAAGAAAAATGTACTGTTTGATAAATTAGCAAGTAAGGGAGAGGAATAACTAGTATTCAAAGAAAAGAAATTACATCTCAGAAGAGCTGACAGAAAAAAATGTCATTTATGTGAGGCCATCAGGAAGGGGAAAATAGTATGAGTAATTGCAGAATGCAGAGTCATTACAGAGATAGTAAACAGCCATTGTAAAGGCACATGGGAGTGTGCATGTGAAGAGTAGGAAGAAAGTGGACAGAAAGTCAATGGTGCCTAATATCAAGCAGTGTTGGGCATAATGGTGAGTTTAGTTTTCACAAAGACTGAGCAAAATGACACTGAAGGGTGTTGAGTTGAAGACTATTGCAATGTGAGTGTTTTGACCATTACATCTTAGCCCAGAGAGGAAAGGAAGACCCCTGGATGGGAAACAGCCACACACCATGTCAAGATAAGAAAATGCTTTAACAGAAAATGGTGTATGGTCCTTGTTTCTGATACCAGCAACTTGTCAAACAATAGTTGCTAGAGATGGGGCCACAGATATGACTTGGCAGTAAAGAGTGCTGGCTGCTTTTCCAGAGGACTGGAGTTCAATTCCTAGTACCTACATTGGACTGCTCAAACTGCTTGGAACTATAGTTCCAGGCAGGAACCAATGCCCTCTTCTGGCCTCTACTGGCACAGCACATGCTATGTATATAACTACATGCAGGCATGCATACACATAAAACATAAAAGACAATGGCTTGAGTGTGGGGAGTCCAGTTCTGACCTACTCCCACCTTTTTGAAGGCCTCTTAGGTGGAAGAGAGAGAAAGTAAGAAATGATAGATAGAAAGAGAGACCTAGACAATGAGAAGAAAGACAGAAACAGGATAGATTCAGGAGGGCTTGGATCAATACCCACCAGCCTCGTCCATTATTGAAAAGGGCTTTTTATAACATGCCAAAGCGGAGGAGCAAAAGGCCTCCCCCTTGCAAGATCAAAGCATACCATACAGCCAAGTGTAGACCTTTCCCAACACCTGGTAACCATGCCTGTGGTCAAATCATCCCATTATGCAGCCCTGCTGGGTAAAGGAAGCTCAGATTCTCTGACCCTGAATAACTAGTCACTAGGAAGCCTTTGTGGGCTCCTACACTTGAGAACTGAACACTAGTAATCATTCAAATGATAATTCCTAAATTCCTTAGAACTGAAGATTTTCTGTGCATATAAAGCAAAACAAAGAAAGCAAATTTTCTTACAAAAATAGCATGAACATTGTATATTGAAGAAACCAGCCCATAAAATTGTTAATTAACTAGAAATGCAACAGGTCATTCTGAATTTGGGAAAGGTGTTAGGGAAGCCAAGCTAGCACTTGGAAATGAAGACACAAGGAATCAGAGTCTCTGAGGCGTGTGTCTCACACTGCAACCCAGATGAGTACTTTTAAAACGGTAAGCTATCATGTTCAGGGGACACCTGAGGTTAAGTTTTGAATTGTTTCACCATTAAGAATTAATTTTTCTACTTGACACACGTGAGGCATGTAGCAGAGTGCTGGACAGCTGCATGGAGTACTGCTCTTACAGAGGTGATCACTGACTGATGGTGGTGACCCGGAATCTTCCTGCACAGGGGCATGTGTCTTTAGGCTCTGGATTGGTGATTAGTTCATGTGGCAGTTGTCACATTTTATCTTTCCTTGAGCAAATATGCTTAACAACACATAGAGATGTAGGCAGCGCCCTTGGCCCCATCAGCAATGTTTCCTAAATCTATGTATATTCTTCCTTTTGCAACAAAGGTACCCAGGGTCACCGACTACATCTACTGTCTCATTTCTTCAAATGTATCACCTTTCATTTCTCTTCAGTCATGCTCTCTGTGTTTTGATTTTAAAGGTACACACAAAAAGCAGTGGCCAAAAGGGTTCAGCCAACCCCAAACAGTGCCCCAGGCAGACTAGACAAAACATGAAAAATGACTGTGTGCCTGAATGTTGGCCCTGCCCTGAAGAGTGCTCTATACTCTGAAACTACAGAGTAGTTTGATTCATGTCCAGGTTTTCCCAACTGTGGTAGAATATTCTCCCTTAAGTCAATGTTTAAGCAAATATGTGCAGTTACATTATGAAAATGAATATGTTATTATGATATCATTTGAATGAATATACTTTCTGACAAAAATTGTGTGTGGCTTCAATTTTACATATTCAAATGTTAACTCAGATAAACTTGGTCATACGGCAGAGAACACAGATTCATACATTTTCAGATACTGGACGATTGGTAGAAGTGACTAAATCTAGTTGACACACTAGAAAACTAGAATGAGCAACGGTGATGTGTAGTGGGAAGCTGTTCCAGCTTTGACCTTGAAGCACTGCACCAGTGAGGCAGCTGTAACTGCCACACCTACCTAGGACCTGTCCCTGGGGGGGGTGGCCCAAACAGGAACCCTTAAGACCCAAGATCCTGACATGCAGCCTCTTGGTTTCTCGTGATCCTGGATGCTGGATGGCAGACCAAGTTGGAGTTCCCCAGAGAACCTCGCTGGAGTGCATCTCACCTCTCCAGGATCTTTTAACCCATTCATTTACTGGCTGTAAGTTACCCCAAAATAAACCACCTTTTAACTGCACGGAGTTGCTTTGTTAAATCCCCACATTAGTGGTGGGCTAGGGTCTGGACCCTGCATGTTCCCCAACATGCACATGTATGAAGGCTTGGTGAGCAGCCTGTGATAGAGCCTTTGGGAAAGAGGCTTAGAAGAAGGAAATTAGATCATTGGTGGGGTTAGTACTGAAAAGGGCCCTGGTGACTTGGCCCTTTCTATTTCTCCCTTCTTGGTACCATGAGTCCAACAGCCTCCTCCCACGCCCCTGTCCTGTGACTATCACATATAAACACCCAAATCCACCCAGTCAAGTGACCATGAACGGAATACTTTAGATTATGGGCCAAAATAAAGCTTCCTTATTTTTAAAAATCCCTTGTCTCTGAGATAGTATTTGTTTTTTTATTTTCATTTCTTTGTAAAGGATCTCACTCTGTAGCACAGGCTAGCCTTGAGCTCTAAGTGATACTACTGCCTCTATTTCCTCCATGTTAGGATCACTGTAGTGAACCACTATACCTTGACATCTTGCAACAGTGACAAAAAAAAATTAACTAATGTGTGAGGTCTGGAGAAGCAATAGGTTCTAACCCTCTACTGACTAGTAGGTGAAGGTAGGAATGCTAAAAATGGAGGATTGGAGAGATTTTTCCTTTGAATAGATGATAAGGAACTATTCATTTCCCACATTGTGGGGACTAAGAGCAGAACCTTGCATATGAATGACTGTAACATAAAAGTGATGAATGAAAAATACAGATTGGAGTTTTAGATAAGGTTGTCACAATCATTTTATTGGCCTATAAATTCATCAGTGGAATATATTTACATCTGGCTCCCTCCAACACATAGACTTGTTTGTTCCCTCTGATAATAGATTTATTAATATTGGGGCTGGAGAGATCGCTCAACAGTTAAGAGCACGTATTACAGTTGCAAAGTATCTGATTTGACTCTTAGCATGAACATAATAAGGTGGTTCACACATACTGATAACTCTAGTTCCAATTGAATCTGATGCCTCAGGTCTCCTCAGGTGTCTTCACTCATGTGCACATGCACACACACACACACAAACACACACATACACAATTTAAAATAGTAATTTTTTTATGTTAGCAATATTTTACAAAGAGTCAGAAAGGAAATATTCTATGTGGATTAAATGGTCTGGGAAGGAACTAGATAACTCTGTTGCAACAATGCAGAGATTAACTGCAATGTGTAAACACGGAATTATGGCTTTCTTCTAATAAAGTTTTATTAGGCTGAAAGACACCTTCAAGTCACAGGCTTCAGTTGTCAGAGATGATGCACATGTTCCTGCTCTCTGATGTTTACAATCAGCTAGTTAAAGTAAGACTCCCTGAAGGCACTGTGCTTTTGCATATTTAAATGTATTTCTTCTACAATTCATAAGGTAGTTCACAGTTGCAAACAAATCATCCAAATACCTAGTAACACTCATCCAATAATCATTTATTCACATAACAATATTTATTGAGTTCCTATTTCATATCAAGCATGTATGCCTTGACCATGATAACAAACAACCAATAAAGACACAGCTCTTAGATAAGAACAGTTACAACTTACTGGGATTATGACAAGGTTTACAGGAAAGGTGATATTTGGGGTATGTTTGTCAAAAAAAGTGTGAAAACTTTCTCTACTACACATGGTGGAGTGGCAGAATATGTTGTAAAATATGTGCATAAAATCAGAGCTGGGAAGATGAAGTGGAGAGCATTCTACCTGTTCTCCTTTCCTAAGTCATGTGGGGTTCAATGACAGGCTTGGCTGGCCTCTAGGTGACTAGACGTGTTCTTCTGTTGTTACTGAATCATAAAAAATGATGATGTGGCACTTAGAACATTTTAAAATCTTTTGATGAATGTATTCTCATTTATTTATTTATTTATTTATTTATTTATTTATTTATTTGTTTGTTTGTTTATTGTTTTTCAAGACAAGGGTTCTCTGTGGAGCTCTGGCTGTCCTGGAGCTCACTCGTTAGATCAGGCTGGCCTTGAACTCACAGAGATCTGCCTGCCTCTGCCTCCCTGAGGGCTGGGATTAAATTCATACACCACAGCTCGGCGAAACATCCAGTGTCAAAGAAAATTCCACTATAATAGAATTGAGAGAAATATCCTAAAACATAATTAAAACATTAAGAAAAAGAAGGATTTGATTATCACTCTAACCTTTGGATATAATGACCAAATACTCTTTCTTAAAGACAAAATAAGAGTTTGTCCATCAATGGTAGAGCACAGGCCTAACATGCTCGAGGACTGGAGACTGATTACTAACACCACAATAAATAAATAAATAAATAAATAAATAAATAAATAAATAATAAGCAAATACATACAGTGGGAAATAATCATTTATCATCAGGGTGTCTAAACATTGAAAGGCTTGAGATATCTCATAATGTCACTGCAAGTGGTTTAAGAGAGAGAGAGAGAGAGAGAGAGAGAGAGAGAGAGAGAGAGAGAGAGAGAAGTCTGAGGGCTAAAGTGCTCCATAAAGCATTCCCCAGTGAAAGTGATGATAGCCATAGTAAAATAAAATAGGATGGGAGCCAGAGTGAAGATTTACGGCAACTTCTCATACAATAAAATAGCAAAAGAACGGGATTTTTTTTCCTATATGATAGTTCAGCAGCCTTCCATTTTTCTTTCTGTTATTGTCAAAAATAAATCCTTCACTGTTCTTAAATGTGCCACTTGCTCATCGTTACTGCAGCGTTATAGCCTGAGATAATCAAGATCCCCAAAGGCAAATGCTTTCAATGTTTTTATATCAAGAACGAGAGGATAATCTTTGCAAATGTCACTTGTGCTATATCCCTACCCTAGCACCAACTATTTACATGTAGCTCGAATGCTGGTGCATACTGCCATGGATGGATAGCTGTACAATGGTGTGCAAGGGCATTGTGATTGTTAATCTTTATTGTCCATGTGACAGAATTCAAAATCACCATGGAAACACACATATGGATACACCTATGAGGGTCTTCAAGAAATGTTGAATGGACAAGGAAAGACACATCTTGAATGTGTGTGTTACAGTCCCAGACTGAATAAAATGGAGAAAGTGAGCTGAGTACCAGCAGCCGTCATTCTCTGTTTCCTGGTTGTGGATACAACAAGACAACTACTTCCCACTACAAAAATAAATGAATACAATGAAAGGCAAGCATGGTCCATCCTGCTTGTAATCCAAGCATAGGGGAGATTGAAATAGGAGGAGCACCATGAGTTTGAAGCCAGCCTCATCTAGATATCAAGCTAACCAGGTTATACAGCAATAAACCTGTCCCAAACATCACCAAGCTAAGAATGAAAGAAAAATTGAATGAAAAGAAGGAAGGGAAATGAAAGCAAGAAGAATTACTATATACGGAGATTGAAGATATTTTCTTTCCAGTTGCTTTTCTTTCTGAAAATTGGTCAACAAGGATATATGATTGAACTTTAAAAAGTATTAAGATGGGAGTCTAGTTATATTGTTTTGTTGAATGAAATACCAGCTTAGCTTTTGATATCAACTAATGACTTTTTGCCTTCTTTAGACTTCTGTTTAAGCATGTGATGAGATTTACACTCTGCTCTTACATACAGCATCTATACAGCACTTGGTTAACCTATTAGCGTTAGTTAATTTGATTAATCATTTCACTATACAAATGTGTGTGTGTGTCAAAGCTATCTATCCGCTCACACATGTGAAGGAATCATATAATTTAGCTCCTACTGTATTCATATTAATCATGCGTGTAAATATTGCTATATATAATCACCTATTATTACATGTATTACAATAAAATTACACATATGTGTATATTACCTTGAACAGCATAGAGATTTGTGGTTATTGAAATGACAAATCAAGGCAGATGAATATTTAAGCTGTGATTAGATCTGAGCTCACACAAGATATTTGGAATAGATCATTGTCTCTGTCATTTGTTATCATTTCTGAGGAAAGACTGCTTTTCATGTTAGCAACAATTCAACCAAATCATTTTTGTGTGCTTTCCAACTTTGGTCATTTATCTGTGCTCAAACATTGAGACGTTCCAGTTTGTTTTAAACATATAAGTGGGAGTCCTCAGCACTTCTGCAATTCTGAGGACCCCATGCCTACCCTGGGTCCTCACCTGCTGCTCCAGGCAGTTCCTGTTGATATGACACCTCCAGGCAGTGACATCCCGCTGAGCTGACTTAAATAGAATTTGAAGACGTGTGCATTCACTTTTTCTGATGTGAAGCATTAGAAAGGAAACCGGTCTCCTTCATCATCTACCTATCTTTAATATTTTTTTTTCATTTTAATACTTAAGATATGCCATATATTTCAGTAACACAAATACATACTTAGAGACCGACTAACAGGCCAACCACAAAACCGCTGACATCCGTGGCCTGCCACTAATACTTACTTGACCGTCTCTCCATCTTTTCAGCCTGGAAAACACAGTTCTTCTCTACATTCAAGAGTGCAACTGTTTTGGTTTCCTCAGACAGGTGGAATCAAGCCTGTTTCTACCTTAGTGCCTGGCTTCTTACATTTACCATCATGTCTCCAGGGCAATCAACATTGCTGAAAATGATGATTTTTGGATTAAGGGATGGAGGGATTTTTGCCTCAAAATGTTATTCTTTTCTATTACCATTATATTATTAACTAACATAACACCATGTTTTGCTGTATATATGGAATTTCTGCCCCTGTCTATAACTGTCTGTGTAAGACACAAGTGGAAATAGTGAGAGGAATCTTCAGAGTGTCATAAAATATAAGGCTTAATCCCTGTATCTCTGACTTTGGTGGTATCCCCTGCATGCCACACTTCTGTAATAGATGGAGCTACTTCATTATCTTGTGATAGAAATGTATGAAGCATGGCCTGCTTGTACCAGAATAACAGAAAAACCAGAGACTCTTGCAAGAGCTGTATTGAACCCAAGGACTGCCCATCTCTAGACTTATTCGTAAAGAAAAACAAATGCATATATTTTTTATTTCAATGTAATAATACTATTCTCGCCTTGCTAACACACATGTTGTTTTAGATGACAATGTAATTCATAAATGATGGTAGCAAGTTTGGCGATGATGATGTGGAAAAATTAGAATATTAGAGAATATAGACTAGGAATAATGTTAACCATATCTTATGGATCAAGAATAAAATTATATAGTACCAGAACTGAGAAATAGACATAGGGGTTAAGTTACCAGTACTGAAGAACACTTGCAGAAAAAGTCAGTGTAATTGTTAAACATTGGGTATTGATGGGAGGAACACTGTGTAAATTAATTAACTTCCCTTGACTTTCATTTCAAGGATTTCCTGGACACCTGATAATATGTATAATAGAGGTTTTTAATATCTTCTTTAAGTTAACAATCCAATTCTCAAAATAGACAAATGGGAGTACATTGATGTATACTGAATAAATAATGAATTGATTGATAGTTATAATAAGGAAAGGGAGAACTCTTATTTCTGAGAAAGATTGAAACAAGTAACCTAGTGACAATTTATAAAGTCCTCAGATTTCACCCTTACCTGGTGGTAAACATGTCTTTATTTTGTGTGCTCATTCTTCATAGCTGCATGGATAGTAACAACATGCTTCTGACATGTATTAACCTTAGTCAGGTACACTTCATCAGTATTCTCTTCTTGCCAAGATAATGGTTCCTGGTGATAATATATAAGTTGCTTGATCTCCTCACTTCCTAAAGGTACATTTTGTTTGTCACGTGTTCATTCAGATTTTCAGAGAAGGCATACACTGAGTAACTCATAAATTCCCATTGTTCTTGTCTGTCATGTCTGCCTGCTTTGAAATCTTATTCTGTGTCCTGCAGACCCCTTCTACATAATTGTAATCTTTAAATATTTATACCCTAACATAAATATTTTAACGTTTAATATAGGTAACTGAACTCTGAGAAACTGCAGATGTTGACACAGTCACTGGGTATTTGGGTTTTTTTTTCTTTGTAGTTTACTATGAACTTATGGAGATATAAACTACTTTATGGCAACCATCCTAATGAGATCTTGTAAAAGTACTCCAAATTTAAGAAGCATGCACTAGACTAGGGAATCTGTGATGACGTGATGTTTACATTTCCTAGTCATAATTTATGGTCCTTGAATAAATGTATTGAATCTTCTATGTAATCATTAAGTCTACTTACCACAGTATCAATGAATCCCTATCTAGAATCTGAGCATAACTCTTGTGTCACAAATATTTAATTAGCTCTGAATGTGTACTTAAACAAAAGTTCGTTATGTAAGTAGTGTCAATGAATATTTTGATATGGGTAACCAAAACATATAGCCATTTGTTTCAGTTTTTCCTTCTGGATGAGAGAAATTCAACCTGAGTCATTTTCAGGTCACTCTTCTATCTTTGTAAAAGTTAATTATTTGAAGGTGGGCACTGCACACATACCATGGTGCATGTGTGGAGGTCAGAGGAGAGTTTTCAGGAAGAGTTCTCTCCTTCCACTTGTGGGGCTGTGCGATGGGACTCTGATTTTTAAGTTTAGTGACTGAGGCTTTGACCAGATGAGTCACCTCTCCACCCTGACCTCTGCCCTTTCTTCACAGCACATCTAAGTTGTACTGCAGCTTTGATGGGCCGAAGAACTTGAAATGAATAAGGTCAATTTTGAGCCCAGCCCTAGGCTCCTCTTGGAGCTCTCTAGGCTCCTCTTCCGGTGTTTTCCTCTGAGCACTGAGTCTTGGGTACTTAGTACTTGTCTTAGTCAGTGTTCTATTACTGTGAAGAGACACAGTGATTAAAGCAATCCATACACAAAAGCATTTAGTTGGTGGTTGCTTACGGTTTCAGAGGTTTAGTCCATTACCATTATGGTGGAGAGCATGGCAGCTTGTAGGGAATAATAGCTAAGAGCTATAACCTGATCCTCGGGGAGGGGGTGGGGGAGATGCAATGCCAGGATTTTTGGAACTTCCAAACCTATACCCAGTGACACACTTCCTCCAACAAGGCCACACCTAGTCCAAGAAGTCTATACTTACTAATCCTTCTCAAATGGTGCCACTCCCTGGTGACTAAACATTCAAATCATAAGAGCCCATGGGTGCCATTCTTATTCAAACCATGAAAATTCTTTTCTCAGAATTGTTGAAAATGCCTGACTAATCACCTACTCCTTCATGTCTTCATTCTTATTTGTATGAGCTAGATTTCAATCATTTCCCTGTGGTTTGGATCTCTTGAGAGAATTGAAGAATGAGTGGTCTTTTCACATGGACTCAATTAAACTGATTGATATTATAGACCTAATCTGTTCTTTTCCTTGACTTTTTGTTTCAATTTCTTTTAATTGTAAGAGAATTAATACTTTAACTATATATATATATATATATATACTATTTAGTTCATTGTACTTATTTATACATTTAATACATATTCTTACTCTATAGCCTGCGTCTGTGGATTTTAGTTTTCCTACTTAATTTAATGTTTCCTTTGTCTCTTTATATCCCACTTTGAAACAATATTACACTGATAATACTCAGAGATTTAAGTGATGTTGCATTTTGACCCTTGTCTTGGGGGTCAATTACATTGTATGGACTTGCATTATTTTTCCACCAAATAACTAGGAACATGGGAGTGCAAGCTCCTGAAAATCTAAGTTTTGGCTATAGCCCCTTTTTAAGGTCACTTTTGTCTTATGAATTTGAAAGAGAAAACTGCACAAAAAAAATTCTCTTTGAAATAAACTCCGGCCCCCTCCCCCTGAACCTTGTCTTGTTTCATTTCTCCTTTCTGGGCATGTTTGCAAATGTGGAGTTGTGGGTATTTTTGCTTCGCTGATAAATTGAGAGACGAAGCTGATGTAATCCTAATTCTATGAAGAACATTTCCTGCAAGAGATCCCTTTCCCAGTGGGTACAAAGCCCAAGTCAAAGCTGCTTAGGATGGAAATGCTCACAGGAAAAATGTCTCTTCAGAGCACTGCCTATTTCTCTCGAGTCCAGTTCTCATTTAGTGTTTGGCCTTGGAGTACTGTTCTCTTCTTGCCAGTTGAATGATGTGTTTAAAATATTGTTTAAAATGCATCCAATAATTTTAGTTGTTTTAATAAAAAAGGGCCATTGGTGCATCTAGTCTTATAAGCTACAGGAGATAAAAGACCAGATCGTCAAACAGAAGACCAAAAATCAAAAATATTAATTTGACTTTTTACTGTAAACACTATTAATTATGTGTAATGCACTTTAAAATGGGTGTCTATAGTAATAATTCAGTAGTATAAATTAGTTGGCCAATAGCTGTACATAGTTGATATTGACTTTGCAGTGATGTAATGACCATGAGTAATTTTTATGTTCAGAGCAAGCAATTTTACATTCAAACTAAATAAAGTAAATTGTATTTATTTAATGTAACACTAAACAATTGATTGCATAAACTTATTGGATGAAATTTATTGGGCTAAATGACATAGAAATATCCTCAAACCTACGTCATTAAATAAAATCTGATTGTTATAATATTCAGTTGTTATCATTTAGCCTTTTTTTTAAAATCTCAGACTTTGTTGTTCAGCAGCAAATTTTACATTCTAGATAGAGGTGCACACATCAAAAATGGATACATTTCATGCTTCACATAAACTATAGTGATGGTTTCAGAAATCTAAGGAAAAGTCATATAACATCTAGAGACACACTTAGCAGATGATAGAAATAATATACTGAAGGCATCAACAGAGCCCCAAGTTGTGTATGAGAGAGCATAAAACATTAGCTTGGAATTTGATGTGCCAAAATATGAAATTAAGTATAATAATGAATAAATCTGAGATTTACTCCCACCTGAAAAAGCAATCCCCACATTTTTCATCAGAGAAATGATATGCCAGTGTGCACATTCTTTAGGAAGACATAACAAGTTTCATAAATGCTTAGAGTTGACAGATTAGCCAATAGTATACGGGGGGTGGGGGGGGGACATACAATGGTAGTAAGTCGTTAAAAGAAATGATTTCCCATGGCAGAAAACATAATTTTAGATTCATTTAATGAAGTTGTGTTTCCAGAAAAATAATATCTACCAAAGGGGGAAAAAAACAAAGGAAATAGCATTCTGAGGGGAGAGATAATGGAAACACAATATTGATTTTGAATATACTAAAAAAATACTTTGTAATGATAGAACACATACAATCTAAAAAATTGCATTCTCAGGTCCCTGCATCTTGAGCAGCATTTTGAATTGAATGCTCCACTTACAGTGTCAACCAGTCATACTTAGAATAAGTATATTCAGTCTTCGGTTGAGTATATAGGCAAATTTTGAATTTCAGTAAATAAAACATTTAATTAATGAAGTGACTTACTTTTCTTATAGTTGTGTTCTTCATCATCACATAAAGGGAGAGTTGGTAAACTATGGCACATGGGTGAACATAGTTTTAATCTTGGTTCTGCTTACTGTAAATAAACTTCTCTTGAAAGGCAGCCTCATCTGTTCTTTTATTACGGTTGCTACATTCTACACCAGCAGGGTAAGCTAACACAACAGAAACTGTGAGCAAAGAAAGATGAAATTATTTTCATCTGGCCTTTTACAGGAAATATTTATGACTTCCTGTCTCTGTACAGTAAATGGCAAATATTTTTGTTTGGTTGTTGTTTTGTTTTATTTGTTTGTTTGTTTTTGAGACAGGGTTTCTCTGTGTAGCCCTGGATACACTGGAACTATCCAGAGATAGTCTGGAACTATCTCTGCAGAATAGTTTGATTTCAAAATCAGAGATCCACCTGCCTCTGCCTCCCAAGTGCTAGGATTAAAGACATGTGCCACCACCACCCTGCAAATGAAAAACATTTTGATTGAACCTTATGTGAAATAAAGTGATTCTAAAATGTAGGTGCCATGATAGGACTTGAAGTTTTCTAACCAAAGGAGCATATATAAATATGACATTCAAAATTATAACAAAAAGTATAAGCAGTAACTGATGGGTTGCTAAGAAAGAAAGTTGAACTATTACTCTGAACACTGAATATTAGACACCATGGAGCACTCAGAGATATAGTATGGCCTCACCTACATTTTTACTTAAGTGAGAAGTAGAGATGCTGTGCTTTCTCTCTGGCCATCCGTATGCCTGTTTGTAACTAAGTGACTAGAGATACATTACCACCTACAGCCACAGATAAGACAGAAAACGCTGAGACTATGTTTCCAGAAGGGAAGCTAACTCACTCTCTTGGGTGGGAATATAAGTGTTGTATGTAGCTCATATGATTTTTCTCAGTCTAATAATCAAATCGGAATCCTCACATTGTATTCTAATGGAGTGTTTATTAATCAACAATTGCAAGTTAAAAAGGAGAAATAGACTGGATAGAAAACCATCGATTTGTTTTCGTTATGTCCAGAGGCAGCTACAATCCCTTTGGTATATTTTCAATATAATTTGCATAATTACTGTCTCCAGTCATAATGCCAACAAGACGAAACGGTTACTGAAACTTAACTTTCAAAATACAGCGACGAAGAGAATAGAGGTAATTATGTTAGAAAATAATATGTTGAAAATAAACCTTTAAATGTTTAAAATGTATTTTAAGGTGGGATAAAAATTGAATTTAAGTACTTATGATTGTTCTGGCTTTCTTTATGTCGACTTCACACATGCTAGAGATTTCTGAGACGAGGGAACCTGAATTGAAAAAATGCCTCCATAAGATCGAGCTGTAGGCAAGCCAGTAGAGCATTTTCTTAATTTGTGATTGATGGGAGAAGGCCCAGCCCATGGTGAATGGGGCCAGCCCTGGGCTGGTGGTCCTGGGTTCTATAAGAAAGCAGGCTTAGTGAGCTATGAGGAGCAAGCCAGTAAGCAGCACTCCTCTGTGGCTTCTGCATCACCTTCTGCCTCCAGGTTCCTTCCCTGTTTGAATTCCTGTCCTGATTTCCTTCAGTAATGAACAGTGATGTGGAAGTGCAAGCCAAATAAACCCTTTCTTACTCAAGTTGCTTTGATCATAATGTTTCATCCCAGCAATCATAATCTTAAATAAGACAACGAAGGTGTGTGTAAAGTTTATACATTTAGACAACATCTTAATTTTTGAAAATACCCTATAATGATGGCAAACAAAATATCATTGTGATAGAAGCCATAGGCTCTAGAGTTAAACCAAAACAAAAGTCATAAAAACAAAGAGAAGACACACAAAAGTAAAAATTTCTTTCCTATTACATGGAAGTGACTTCTGGAAGGTCATGGATATGCTCCAGCTGCGATCTTTCTAGGCTCAGATCCTTTTATTCCCATATGATGATGACTGACAGGTGTCATGATGTCAGATCTCTCAAGAAATTGCCCGTGTCTAGGGACAGCCATCTCTGCCATGTCCTCTGCATGTCCTCTGAAGTCAGAGCTCCACACAAAATTGACTGAAGCCACATGATCATAGCCCCACAACCCAAATTATTATCTTGTCTAATCCTTTGGTCTTTCTGCTCTGAGAGTTTTGATCCAAGGACTCTGCTGAAACACCTTTATGGCATGCATTTCTATAAAAACATAATACCTAAAGTAATCTAAGAAAATACACATTGTGGTAATAATAATTTGATAGTCAGATGCCCAAACTCTCCTAGCAATGAAAATTCTAGTTATGGGTGAAGAACACCCAGGCATTTGTTAGTCGACTAATGTCTAGTGCAAGGGAGAGCCAATGATTTATGACATTACCAAAAATACCCAGCCTACATTAGGTTCTATGACTGTGTCATGCACTCAAAGAGTAGCAGAGAAAATCCATGAAAGGTGGAAGGTCTATATTTGGGATTTTAGTTCTCAGCATCAGCAACTTACTTTAGTTATGCAACCAAGTTCCTGAACTCCATATCCTAGTAAGTATGGATCAGAATGCATTATTTTTCTTTTTCATATGGCCACATGATTATTTCCTTTTGAATGAATGACGGCTGATAAATCAGGTTTTGCTTGTTTCAGATACGACATGTTTACTGAAGTAAACCTTCAGTAATGTGGATAATTGGTTTCTGTGATAGGTGGGACAGTTTCTGGTGCCTAGGTTTTGTTGATGATGTTAATCAGTTAAAGTATGTACACTAGATTGGTAAGAGGGATTTGAAGGTGCTTAGTTTAAGTGACTAAATATTGAAAATAGGTTGCAGCTGGCAATTTTCTTTGGGTTGCATTAAAAATAGCCTGAAAATACACATGTAGAAAAAGAGACTCATTGAGAGTAGGAAATGGCTTAGGGAATATCATGGGGACAGAAAATAGAGTAAATAGTTTGAAACGTTGTTCAGAGGCTTAAATAACTAGGAAATGGATGTGCTTTGAGTTAACAGTGGATGGTCTTATAGAAATGAGTACAAAATATGAGGGTTTTATTTTACTCTGAATATTAATGTCCATTGATAAGTGTGTACCATGAAAGAGATACCATAAAAAGCCAAGTAACTGAGTCCTTGGTCAGGAGATATCTGCTATTGACTGTTATTCCTCCAGCCTCTTGTTCTGGCTTAATGATCATTTAAAAAGGATATTCCTAGAGGCAGAAATGGACCAGCACCATCAATCCTTTCTTACCAATCTGGTATACATACTTCAACTAATGAACATCTCTGGTGATATATTTGTAATCTA